>OW799235.1:52253329-52463391 GCA_941918925.1 Phyto melanocephala
TTTTATTCGATGTTGGAAGGACATGGTTTTTTTTTACTTACTCTTGCATTACGAGCTATAACTCTCTTCCTAATATTTCAATTTAGCCAATTTTTACTACCAAATAAACCTTGTGTTTAAGAAATATTCTGTCAAAATAAGAGCCCCCTAGATTTTTCGGTCCGACCTCTATCGTGGTTTCAACGGACGGACGGACATAGCTAGATCGTCATAAAATTAACCCGGGACTCAGAAAATATATACTTTATGCGATCTAAAATGTATATTTCGATGTGTTACAAACGGAATGACAAAATAAATAAATACCCTCACCATCTTTTTGGTGGCCATAAAATACATAATTATTGAATACTCTTTACTTGTACTTTTATATATCTTCGTACTTACTCTCTCTTAAGATTATTAAAAGATAAAAACGACAACAACAAACAAAAAATCTGTTTAATATCTACATACCTAGTAACTAACTTTGCTAAGTATGGCCGAATTAGAATCCCTTAGCAAATGCTAATAGCAAAGGGTAATATAACAAGAATAAAAAATCTTGTCTCTTCAACAATGTCAAGAGCTGAAGTGGAATGTAGTATAGCTCTTGTAGAGGCATATTTTAAACAGCTGTTAAAGCTTTAGTCAGACATACACTCAGAAAACAGGTTCATTATGACAACCAATTCCTTCCATGTACTATATCTCAATTCGTTTATAATAACTGAAAATTTTCTTTCTTAGTATGATAGTTTTAGTAGCAACATTATAAATTTAGATATTTAGAATATTAACTACATAAGTATGTATGTATATTTAGTTTCAAATAGATGACTGATGCAACTGAAATAAAATTTTTGTTCCCAAACGAATAATTAATTCGCTTAATCAATAACAAGTAAGAGTGCTATATTCGGCCGTGCTGAATCTTAAATACCCTTCACAACGTGCAGTCATGCAATAACAATTATTGTATCACCATTCATCTCATATGAAATACGTACATATATATAAAAACATACATATCAAAAACATCCCATTGTACAATTATAAATTGAGTTGACGTATGTATGTAAAAAAAATTTTTTTTTGGCTCAGTATACCACGTTTGTATGTATGTATGTATGTACCCAGCTAGCATTTAGATGATTGTTTTTTAAAAAATCACCATGCTGAGTCTTTTTTGAGTACTTTCGGTGATCAAAAACTGATTAGTCATTTACACGATTAAACAAGGACTCGAAAATGCTTCGCGTTATTGATTAAAAAGAGTTTGATTTAAAATAAAATAACAAATTGTATTGCAATCGCAAATCGATCAACCAGGCGTTTAAAATGTGAGTATTATATCCGTTATTTATTATCATATTTTGCGCATCTGGAAGATTTAAAACCGATTGATCGAAAACAGATAATGCGGGGTTTTGAAATATGCTTATTTTTTGCATTTTGTGATCATTATAGATAATTAAACACTGCTTTTTCTTAAGTATAACGGAACAATTTTTGATTATTCTTCAGTAAATATCAAAAAGTTATATTTTTTTTCATTTATAAAAGTAATATCGAGGTGTACACATCGTTTAATTGTGAAATGTTATAACAACCATATAATTTTTATGTTGTTAAAATGCTTAAAGCTGGACTTTAATTTTCATTTAAACAACTATTTATTTTTAATGAAAAAATTAATTTTCTTTTAAATAATCTTTGATGTATTATGTATATATGTACATCAAATGAATATGAATTTATTATATTTTTATTTAAAAAAAAATTGACTCGATTTTGTTTATTCTACTACCACTACGCAGTTAAAGAATAATTAAAAAAATCAAGTTCTTTTTTTAGAAATTACGTCAGTCTGAACATAGGAATAAGAAAATTTACTGTAATAACCTAGAAAAAGAGTCAAATCTGATTAGCAATACAACTGATAAATGATTAAAAAAACCATCATAAGTAACTATTAAAATACTACCAAAAAATAAGGACAAAAAAGTTACTCAAAAAAGACTCGTGAGCGTTTAGAAATATGACTCGAAAAAGGCTCACAAATTAAGAGAAAGAAGACTGATAAATTACTAGAAAACGAATCGAATAAGGCTATAATAGACATAATAAAAGGGATCGAAAATGACTCTAAGCTGACTAAAAAAATGAATCATTAGTAAAACATCAAGAAGAGTCGCGGCTAGGGACACTTTTCTCCCGAACAACGTATCCTTTACGATCAAAAAATGAGCTCATATTCTGTTTTTTAATCGCGCAGAGGAGTTAAAAAAGACTCGAATTTGATTAGATATTTCAAAAATTGCTGGCTGGGTATGTCTGTATGTATGTTGTATGTTGTTCTTATTCTACACCCTGTTAGGTACCAGAATCCACGCTAAAGTACAAACCCGTTTTTCGACACACTAGGTGTCTTTTCTCGGATAAGGTCACATACATACATACATATATATTAATTATTTTAATATTATGTTTCAATTAAAAATTATATAATTTGCTTTGCAATTCATATGTTCATCCACAAATCGGGTATTTGACACATGATAATTGAGAATTTTGTTTAATAAACTTTTGAAAATTTTAAAAAATTATGATGAATTTGGTCGTAATTTTATAAAGTTCATAAACATAAGTACATATACTTTGTTTGCTCTTTAAATAATACTTACATAGGTATTTTTCCTTTACATCTACATATATATATATAAAAGAGTAACGTGACTAGGGTTGCCATTCGTACTGTTTTAAACAGTACATGTACTGTTTTTTGTAATATGTACTGTTATATTCACAATACCTAAAACATTACGAAAAAGTACTGTTTTTGTACTGTATTAAATTTTGTATTTTTTTTAATAATGAAACAGGAAAAAATCGTATTGTATATTAAATGTGTACAAAAAAGGGATAAATATTTATAATTTATTTTTGAATTAACTTTTCTTGTAAACATGAATTATTTTCTTTTACATAACTATACCACCTCTGTTTGTGTTGTAAAATTATTTATTGAATTTTAAAAATTCAATTAATTTTTTTTAGATTTTTTTTTAACAATATTTAATTAATACTTTTAGATTACTATATATAAATTAAAAAATATCAATTGTAATTGACAAATATCGATCTTAAAGTAGACTTTACATTATTGTTAATAAAAATTGTTATTGTCTTTAAAATAAACTTCAAAAAAATTATTAAAAATAATATTATAGTCGACTTTAACAAGAAATGTTTTCTTTTTGTTGAGCCTAAATATTATTTTCTTAAATATTGTTAAATATTGATTTTAAGTACAATAACAATTTCTATGCATGATAGATTAAGTGCCATTATTACAACTTGCCTTTAGTTAAAAGTAGGATTTTGTCTGCTCGATAAATAGCTTCGCATTATTACAACTTCCATTTTTTATTGTTATTATTATTAATTTTAATAATATTTAATGAATAAAAAAATAATAAATTAAGGGTTGTAATAATGGCCCTAAGTCTACTTAAAAATTGATAATTTGTCAATTACAATTGATATTTTTTAAGTTATAAATAGTATTCCAAAAGTATTAATGGAATATTATTGTAATTTAAACAAACAAATCAATTAAATTTACATAAGTATTGTAGATAATTTCGAAATTCAATTCGTAGTTTTTGAAATTCAATTACCAATTTCGAAATTCTATTTACTATTTTTAAAATTTATTTAATAACTTTTGAAATACATTAGATCATTTTCAAAATTAAGTTTGAAAATATGTTAATGCATTAGTAATTCGTTTATTCAAACTAATATTAATATCGAAAAACGACGTTTAATTTGTGTTTTTGACCACGTTAGTAACTTAAGATACTATTTGTAGTTCTACTCGATCTATATATGTATTGCATTTTGAAACAAATGCAATATTTTTTGTTACGATCTCATAGGTTTGTATATGTGTTTTATGTTATTTTTATACCCTTCACCTGTGGTGCACAAGGGTATATATAGCTTTGTCATTCCGTTTGTAATTTCTACAATTTTCATTTCCGACCCCATAAAGTATATATTTTCTGAAAGCTTACGAATAGAGGAGTCGATTAAGCCCTGACCGTCTGTCCGTCTATCCGTCTGTCCGTCTGCCCGTCTGTCCGTGTGTTGCTTGAAATCAACTTTTAGAAGCAACTATATGTTCCTCAGATCTGTATATGGTATCAATCTCTTGGAAATATCCAGGAATGAATCGCTATTGAAATTCAGCACAATCGCCCCATAACTTTCTGAGATATGAGCTAAAAACCACGACCACCTCGTTTTTTTCACAATTACAACAACAACATACATACATACATACATGTAAAAAACATACCAAACAAAAAAAATTACAAAAAAAAAAATATTAAAAATAAGAAAAAAATAATAAAAAAACTACAAAAAAAAAATTTTAAAAAAATTTAAAAACAAATTTAAAAAAATTTTTTAAAAATTTTTCTAAAAAATTTTTTTAAAAAATTTAAAAAAAATATAAAAAAAAATAATAAAATATAAATAATATATTAAATAAAATAAAATTTTTTTGGCTCAGCTGGGATTCGATGCCACATTTATTCTAACGTGTACGTATGCACGTATTTTATATGGGATGAATGGTGATACAAACAATTGTTATTGCATGACTACACGTTGTGAAGGGTATATAAGATTCGGCACGGCCGAATATAGCACTGTTACTTGTTATGTTTCTTATTAACTCTTTTTAAATAAAAATGTGATGTATTGAAGTAAAACTTATGTTATCAATAAATAAAAAAAGGACTGTTTTTTTTAAAGTACTGTTTTTGCCCCCTCAATGTACTTTTTTTCACTTTTCAAATATGGCAACCCTAAACGTGACTGACTGATTCATCATCGCACAGCCCAAACGCCAAGAGCTAGAGACATGAAATATAGACAATCGGTTCCTCTTTCAATGTTTAGCTGCAATAAGAAGGGATTTTTAGAAATTCGTACTTTAAGGGGGTGAAAAAGGGTAAAAACGGGTAAAATCGGTAATCTTATATCTGCTAAACTAAACATGATACAAATTAAATTGAAAAAGTATTGTAATTTGCACAAAAAATAAGCTGGCAGGTGTCTGGCCTTTTTTTTTAATTTTCAACCCCTAAGGGGAAAAAACGGGTAAAAACTTCGGACTTCGGCACTTTTTTTAAATTCGCATGAAAAAGGGGCAAAAATGGTCCCTTTTTTTGGAACTTTTTTTTAAAAGAAACTATTATAATATTATTCAATGGGACAAAATTGTATCATTAAGATTGCCTAATAGAATATGGACAATTATTTAGCTGAAATATTTGGAAACTTTTTTGGGGACAAAAAAGGTGACAAAAAGGGGAAAATTCCGGAAAATGTATGTAATTCCTAATTATAAGGCCAATTTTCACAAAATTTTTAATTGGGATTCCACCAGACATAAAAATTATGTAATTTAGTAAAAATTTAAACATATTCATAATAGGGTAGAAAGGGGAAAAAGGGGAAAGGGAAAGTTAGATCATAATTACTTCTATGCAAAAAAGAGTAGATTTCTGACTTTAAATTATGTCTATTAAAATATTTTGTTACATAGATATTTAAATATTTTAAACTTGGAACTTGGACCAAAAATGTTCTTTTTCGCATGTCTATGGTACTTTTTGTATATTCTACGTTTATGAAGGTAGGATTGTACAATCAAGGACTTGATTCCAGGTGAGATTAAAAATTTTTTGGGCGACTAAAAAGGTACTTGTTTTAATTTTTGTGGTACCTTTTGTATTTTCTACGTTTTCGAAGCTAGAATTTTGTAATTAGTGACTATTGATACAAGGTGAGACTGAAAATCTTATGGTCGACCAAGAAGGTAAATTTTTTAAATTTTTGTGGTACTTTTTGTATTTTCTACGTTTATGAAGGTAGGATTGTACAATCAAAGACTTTTGATTCCAGGTGAGATTAAAAATGTTATGGGCGACCAAAAAGGTACTTTTTTGAATTTTTATGTTTTTTTGGTATTTTCTACTTTTTCGAAGCTAGAATTTTGAAATTAGTGATTATTGATACATGGTAAGACTAAAAATGTTATGGTCGACAAAAAAGGTACTTGTTTTAATTTTTGTGGTACTTTTTGTATTTTTTACGTTTTTGAAGCTAAAATTTTGAAATTAGTCACTATTGATACATGGTGAGACTAAATATGTTATGGTCGACAAAAAAAGGTAATTTTTTTTAATTTTTGTGGTACTTTTTGTATTTTCTACGTTTTCGAAGCTAGAATTTTGAAATTAGTGACTATTGATACAAGGTGATACTGAAAATCTTATGGTCGACCAAGAAGGTACTTTTTTAAATTTTTGTGGTACTTTGCTGTATTTTCTACGTTTATGAAGGTAGCATTGTACACTGGACTTTTGATTTCAGGTGAGATTAAAAATGTTATGGGCGTTTAAGAAGCTACTTTTTTGAATTTTTGTGGTACTTTTTGTATTTTCTACTTTTTCGAAGCTAGAATTTCGAAATTAGTGACTGACTATTGATACATGGTGAGACTAAAAATGTTATGGTTGACAAAAAAGTACTTTTTTTAATTTTTGTAGTACTTTTTGTATTTTCTACGTTTTTGAAGCTAGAATATTGAAATTAGTGACTATTGATACAAGGTAAGACTGAAAATCTTATAGTCGACCAAGAAGGTACTTTTAAGAATTTTTGTGGTACTTTTTGTATTTTCTACTTTTTCGAAGCTAGAATTTCGAAATTAGTGACAGACTATTGATACATGGTGAGACTAAAAATGTTATGGTTGACAAAAAAGTACTTTTTTTAATTTTTGTAGTACTTTTTGTATTTTCTACGTTTTTGAAGCTAGAATATTGAAATTAGTGACTATTGATACAAGGTAAGACTGAAAATCTTATAGTCGACCAAGAAGGTACTTTTAAGAATTTTTGTGGTACTTTTTTTATTTTCTACGTTTATGAAAATAGGATTGTACAATCAAGGACTTTTGATTCCAGGTGAAACTAAAAATGGTATGGGCGACCAAAAAGGTACTTGTTTAATTTTTATAGTGCATTTGTATATTCTACGTTTATGAAGGTAGGATTGTACAATCAAGGACTATTGATTCCAGGTGAGAGTAAAAATGTTATGGGCGACTAAAAAGATACTTTTTTGAAGTTTGTGGTACTTTTTTTTTATTTTCCACGTTTTCGAAGCTAGAATTTTGAAATAAGTGGCTATTGATACAAGGTGAGACTAAAAATGTTATGGTCGACAAAAAAGGTTCTTATTTGAATTTTTGTGGTACTTTTTTTATATTCCAGGTTTTCGAAGCTATAATTTTGAAATTAGTGACTATTGATACAAGGTGAGACTAAAAATGTTATAGGTGACCAAAAAGGTACTTATTTAAATTTTATAGGACTTTTTGTATATTCTACGTTTATGAAGGTAGGATCGTACAATCAAGGACTATTAATTCCATGTGAGATTAAAAATGTTATGGGCGACTAAAAAGATACTTTTTTGAATCTTTATGGTAATTTTTGTATTTTCTACTTCTTCGAAGCTTGAATTTCGAAATTAGTGAAGATTGATACAAGGTGAGACTAAAGATGTTATGGGTGACCAAAAAGGTACTTTTTTGAATTTTTATGGTACTGTTTTGCATTTTTTACGTTTATGAACTTAGGATTGTACAATCATGGACTATTGATTCCAGGTGAAACTAAAAATGTTATGGGTAATCAAAAAGGTACTTATTTAAATTTTATAGTACTTTTTGTATATTCTACGTTTATAAAGGTAGAATTGTACAATCAAGGACTATTGATTCCAGGTGTGATTAAAAATGTTGTGGGCTACTAAAAAGATACTTTTTTAAATTTTTGTGGTAGTTTTTGTATTTTCTACGTTTTTGAAGCTAGAATTTTGAAATTAGTCACTATTGATACATGGTGAGACTAAATATGTTATGGTCGACAAAAAAAGGTAATTTTTTTAATTTTTGTGGTACTTTTTGTATTTTCTACATTTTCGAAGCTAGAATTTTGAAATAAGTGGCTATTGATACAAGGTGAGACTAAAAATTTTATGGTCGACAAAAAAGGTTCTTATTTGAATTTTTGTGGTACTTTTTTTATTTTCCAGGTTTTCGAAGCTATAATTTTGAAATTAGTGACTATTGATACAAGGTGAGACTGAAAATGTTATGGGCCACCAAAAACGTACTTTTCTGAATTTTAATGGGACTTTTTGTATTTTTTACGTTTATAAAGCTAAAATTGTGAAACAAAGGATTATTGATTCAAGTTGAGAATTAAAATGATATTGGATACGCAAAAAACCCTTTTCGCATTTTTATTGTACTCTTTGTATTGTTACGTTTGTAAACATGGATTCTTAAAATTAGTGTTTTTGATCTGAGGTCTATCTCCTAATTTTATGGACGACAAAAATTACTTTTGCTCATTTTTTTATATGTTTTGTATATATATAATTCTGAATGTAGGTAATAATAGGCCAAATGGAAGTTTTAGTGAAGGAAAAAAAGCTACTTTTATTATTTTTAGGATAATTTTTGCAAATTATGAATCTTAATTTTTGATCTTGCTCTTAGTTAGGAAATATGTACATGCCCGATATTTAATTACTCTACTTTTTATTTTTCTAAGTTAATGGAATCAGAAATACAAATTTTCATAAATTGAACAAAAAATATTTAATAATTATAAATAGAACTTGAGTATTCAATAAATAGTAAGAACTACGCTATCGAAGTAGCGGGTTGAATGCTAGTACATATATATGTATGTGTATACAAACATACAAATTGTTTATGTTCAGTCATGCAACTGTTACATAATAATAATCGCTTATCATTTGCACGCAACATGTGCTGGTTACACCGTTTGTTGGTTCTTATACTTATGTTCATATATGTATGTACATATGTAACTTGTACGAAAATGTAAAACATGTAATTATATTGTGGAAAACAACTGCTAATTGTTTCAGATTAATGGTAACTAAATGTTCGTTGTGTATTTCTGTTGTGCATTATTAAAACTATAGTGTTAGTAAATAGATTAATTTAATGTATCAGTGTTGTCAATAATTTTTTATACAACAACACTGCTTTGTCAAGAAACAATAATACTTTTAAAAAAATTTGAGAATAATCGTAAACCTTGCGTACAATAGTGGAGAAAGGGAAAAAATATACATTCATATAAAAAAGAAAGAAAATCTAAAATATATTTCAAGTTATACCTATAATATTCTAATTTGGCGATTTCTTTAGAAAAATGGCTAACATATTTTTTATTGTGACAACATTGTTACAAAATCATTCTATTAAATGACTTCAACATTGAAATAGTTTAATAAAAAACGGCTTGTTTTGTGTCATCATTTTTGTTTTGTGGTAAGACATTTTTTGAGTTAACAATTATTAAAAGCATTCACCCTTGATGAATTTATTCTTATTTTCTCTGCATTTAATTACTTCGACCGAATCTTCATAAAATTATTTTCATTATGTTTTTGAAAAGGTGTTTACAGTATTAATTTATGTTTAATTTTTTTTTACAAACCTCTAATTTAAAGTTGAGAAGGGTCAGATATTCTCAACTTTTCACTATCCATTATAAATTCTTTTCTTCATATCTTTCCACATAAAGTATATCATTTTTAAAAGCTTATGAATATGTAATTTGATTGAGCGATGTCAGTATGTCCGTCCATCAGTATTAGTTGAAATCAACTTTAGGAAGCCCCTACAGACCTGTTTGTGATATCAATCTTTTTGAAATATTCGGTATTGAATTTAAGCACAATAGTCTTATAGTTTTCAGAGATATGAGCAAATAAACACAATCTCAGATTCTTTTATTTTACCACAAAAATTAATATTTTTCACTCCTAGGATAATTTATACTTTTGTTACCTTTTCTAAATACGATATTCTTCTATGCAAAGTTAAATATACTCAAGAAATGGTAAAATTTGGACACATATAAATTTTTAAATATAGCAACAACTAAAACTCCTAATTAATTTTTGAAGAGACTAGTGACACCGAATTGCCAGCGGTGGTCTCAAAAACTATTCCTGAGAAAAACAAACAAAAAGGTTTAAAGCTAACTGAGATATACATAAGTACCAAAATACAACAGCTTTGGTGTTTTTACAAAAATTTATAAGAACAAACCGACATTCGGCTGTGCCGAATTTTTTATCCCCACCACCAATTTTATGTACTTTTATATTTCAAAATTTATTATTTTGTTGTTAACAGTAATCGCTATGGAATAATCTCTTTATACCAAAAAATGTAAAGGGTCCGGCAAACAACTTTTTTTTTTTAAATGCTATAAAAAGTGTAGCTTCGGCTGTGTGGTACGTAGCGCCGTCCTGTTGAAACCAAATGTTGCTAATATCCTCCTCTTAAATTTTTGTGAACAAAAATTCGTTCAACATGGCCCGATAACGATCGCCATTGACTACGGCCACTCCTTGCTTATTTTCGAAGAAAAATGGCCCAATTATGCCTCTGGACTAAAATTCGCACCAAACAGTGACTCGTTTTGGGTGTATCGGCTTTTCAATGTATGCGTGCGGGTTTTCGGTGCCTCAACTGCGACAATTTGCTTGTTTATATACCCGCCCAGATCAAAATGAGTTTCATCTGAAAAGATAATTTTTTTGCCAAAATCGGCCAAAGTAATGTCACAATATTTCCCAGCGTTGTTCAAGCGTATACACAACCATATTCGTTCAGCGGAAGGATAAAACTAATTATATGTCAAATCAGATATGAGCTAAGTGTTACCATTCACGAAATAAGCACTTGTTGAAAAAAAAACGTTAGATGGCGGACCCTTTATATAATTTCGATATGCTATTAAAATATTTTCGCAAATTTAGTCATTCAATAAAAGTAGGCGTGTCAATATAGTTTCTGCTAATAAATTCAACTAAGATATTTCAGTATAGTCCTTTATTTAAAAAAAAGAATTTTGTCCATAGAGAAATTATATGAATTTAAGATAAAGCGTTAAATTGGGCGTGTCACCTGAATTTTCTGGCATAAGAATGACATGGAGTAGAAAGTTATATTTACGAAATTTCTTATCATACCTCTAATTTTGTTGGTTTTATGAGCTTTTAAATTTTATTGACAGTATATTAAGTGAAAAGTTGGCGTTATAGTAGACGTGTCGAAATAGTTTTTGCCAATAAACTTAACTCAGATATTTTAATATGGAGTCGTTATTCTTCTAAAATCTTTATTAAGAGAGATATTATATAAATTTGAGATAAAGCGTTATATGGGAGGTGGGCGTAAAAGTAGACGTGTCGCATTTATTTAGTTAGTACAAAGCCTTTAACCAAAAAGCAATGTTTGCAAAATTTCAGAATCATTAATCTTATTTTGTCATTTTTATTACTTTTTAAATTTTGAATATACCGCAAAATACACCGTTATATGATGTAATATTTTGAATGCTCCAACAATAGTCAGCCATTATATATCCCTCTCCTCCATAGTGCGAATATCATGGTGAAAGCGCTCCCCTTGTTCTTTGCTTAGGTCACCGAGATTTTTAGGAATATAGTCTAGATGCCTATGAAGGTAGAGAAGCTTAATATTCATGTTGCATACAAGCCGCTGGAAGTGTATCAGCAACTGTTCAACGTGCTAAATGGAACCGTCACATTTCCTATTGCCCACATACACATTTCTCGACAATTTTATAATCTATCAACTTCCTGATTTGTGGATCGTATAAAATACCAACTTTGATTTTCTCACTACTTAATTTTGGAAAGACTTTTACAATGTATTTGAAAGATTCGCCATCTTTATTAAGAGCTTTTACGAACGGTTTTATATGCAATATAATTCGGTCTCTGGATACTAGTGGAACATTAATTACATTTTGCTTGCCGGGAATCAAAGCCTCCCTAGAAGGCCAGTCTGTTTTTGTCCATTGCTCAGCTTTCGCTCGGCTGTCCCATAAGCATAGGAAACAGGGATATTTTGTGTAGCCACTTAGTTGGTCCAGGAGAAAATTTACCATTTTCAAATCAACACATACAACCCAGTTATATTCCTTGTACTTGATTTTGTCGAGAACTAAAGATATTGTAGGATATTCTTCCTTAACCTTTTTAGAATGAGCAATATGTAAGGAACCAAGTTTGTTACTATTGTGTAAAAGTACACATTTCAAACTTCGTTTTGACGAATCAATGAACAACCGCCAGAATTTCAGTACAAATCACAAAATTATTTTTTTGAGTAAAGAAAGGAAGTAAATCCTTTTCCTTGTTACGGTAGTACGATATCTTCGTTATTCTGGTCAACAAATTTCTTTCTTTTAATCGGAAAGCTAACATTTCTAAATCCGTTTTAGAAAGTCTATAGTCCCTGATCCAGTCACTTAAATAATCTTAATTTAGTTGTCGGGGACTACCAGAGCAATCAAAATTACACGCACTCATATCTGCTTTTTGACATTTAAGTCGTAGTTGCAGAACTGAGGCTACCTGATGATTGTACCATGCATTCACTAAAAATATAATGTACACTTTTTTCTTTGGCTTTTCCACATAGAACAAAAAAATGTGTAAAGCGAGTGTATGGTATTTTTTATAGGGATGCCACTTTGGTGCGATAGATTTTTTTTATTTGTGCGTAACTTGCATAGTTGGGCACATTCCAGTACCAGTAAAATTTCAATTACCAGTAAATTGTTTTACTGGTAATTGAAATAAACTTCAAGTACCAGTAAATTTTTAATGGTAATGAACATGAAATTCCATTACCAGTAAATTTTTACTGGTAATTAAATGAAAATTCCAGTACCAGTAAATTTTTACTGATAATTAAATGAAAATTGCTGTACCAGTAAAAACTTACTGGTAATTAAAAAAAAATATGCATTACCAGTAAATATTAACTGGTAATTAAAAAAATAGCAGTACCAGTAAAAATTTAATAAAATTAAAAAAAATTTATGCATATTAAAAAAAATATATTTTTTTAGAAGTTTATATTAATGTAAATTATATTGAGACAATTCAATCAAAATTAAAAAAAAAAACAGAAAAAGAAACAAAATTACTATTTATTTTTTTTCTAAAAATTAATTTTTTTTAACATTACAAAATATACTGCATTACTATTTCCATTACCAATAAACTTTTACTGGTACTGCAATTTTTCATTTAATTACCAGTAAGTGTTTACTGGTAATGTAATTTTTGTTTAATTAGAAATAAATATTTACTGGTACTGGAATTTAATCTTCATTACCAGTAAAAATTTACTGGTAATTAAATGAAAAATTGCAGTACCAGTAAAAGTTTATTGGTAATGGAAATAGTAATGCAGTACTTTTTTAATGGTTTTTGCCCATCTATGGTAACTTGGCGCTTGGCTTATTTTTTTTTTAAATTTTGGAAGAATATAATTATTTCTAATTGTAAGATATACAGTTTACTTATTTTTTAACTTACTATTTTTTTAATTTAATAATAATAATTTAAGAGAAATGGTAGGTTTTGGTAGATTAAATCAAATTGTCTAAACAAATTTGGTAGGAAAATTATTTTGTTGTGTTATCCCCGATTGTTTTATTACGGTTTTGTATGCTTAGTTTATTATACGCGTTTGAAGTTGAAGTATCAGGTGAATATTGTGGTTTTACAATTAATTAAAATTTAAAGAATAATGACTTTAATGGAGAACGTAAGTCGTTTATAGCATTTTTATGTTTATTATCTTTGTGATAATTTGGTGTGTCAACGTTTTTGTGTTTATACTAATTATACTTAAAAATATGTATGCATGTAAGTTTCTTCTTAAATGAAATATCATTTACAAGTAATACTTGTATTAAAAAATGTTAATTTTTTAATAAATTGTTTAATATAGATCAGTTTTAAAATTAATACAAAGGTAAGTATTAAAGCGATTTCTAAAAATTCAAAAGAACAATTTACTTTAATACAAAATATAAAATTTCAAAATAAAAAAAAGAGAACAAAAAAAAACCCCAGACCAAATTAGTTAACGTAAAAAAACACTTACACTTAAAAAAGGTTTTATGCAAAATAAAGCATTTATTACAATTGCTAAAATTGTATATTGGATATTGTTGTTAATTTTAATTTAGACGTAAGAAATTATATTATATAAAAATTGTACAATATAATATTAACACTTCTTCTGATTGCTTGACTTAGTCTCGGTGTCCCTACCCAGACTCAACTTGTAATTCAAATTAGCACATGGTGTTTCTACCTGGGCTAAATTGAGTAGTTAAATTCATTCAAAACAATTCTGAACTCCAAAGGAAACCTTTGGTGTACAAACGCAATTTATTGCGATTAAACATTTGGTGACCCCGACGGTCCTGAAACTATAACAGGGTCACTACAACACACGCAACGACTATATTCTAGAGCGTTCCTAACGACATCCTAGAAGCAACACAATCAACTGTAATTCAACTATGGCATCATTTTAAGAACTGGTAGCAGCCTAACAGAAGACGGCGTAGCAAATAAATACAATAATCCGTAACGTTAAAAAGGACCCGGCCACAAGAAAAACTAAAGAGTATTACTTGGAGCTTGACACGGCACTTTTTGGATGATTTTTACGAAATGCAAGCTGAAGTGCACAACATTCGATGTAAGCTGGAACAGTATGTCAACAGCGCCAGAGAAGTTACTTCACAAAAGGCCGGAAGAATTGATCATTGCCAACCCCATTTGCAAAAAATTCAAATTCCAAGATTCAGTGGCAGTTACCTAGAATGGGTAGCCTTTAAAGACCTTTACACTCAGCTGATCCATAACACGAAAATGAGGGAAGTTGAGAAAAGGTTTTACTTAACCACACACCTGGCAGACGAGCCAAACAATTTAATTAAACATTTTCCAATTGCAACAGCAAACTATGAAGTGGCATGGAAAATTTTGGTTAATAGATACGACAGCAAATGGCTTATTGTGACAACACTACTTAACAACTTCCTTGCTCATCCACAAATAAAAAACGAAACGGCACAAGCGCTAAAAGATTAACATGATCTCACTAAAGAATGCACCCATGGTCTGAACGCACAAGAAATTCCAGTGAACAAATGGGACGCCATCATGGTTCACATATTGCTAAAGAAACTTGATCACTCCACTCGAACACTATTTGAACAATCACTAAAGAACAATAAAAGCCTCGTGAGTCTACATGAAATGCTTAGATTTATCGAGCATCGATTTCAAGCATTGGAAACACGCGGAAAATCTTGCGAATCTGCTGGGGGGAAGGATAGAGCCAAAATTACAACAGCAGCTACAAAAAATCTAAACTGTAAGGTATGTATCCCATATATTACTGTGAAAAGTTCCTCAAAATGTCCCCAGCTAAGAGACTACAGTGGACACAAAAAAAGAAGACTTTGTGTCAATTGTTTTAAATCAGATCATGTTACCAAGGCATGTACTTCACGGTCTTGCTCAAAGTGTACAAAAAGGCACACTACGTTATTGCACTTGGAGTTACCAAGAGAAAATACAGCGAATTCAGCGGAAGGCTATCAAAAGGCACAAGGCCCAGCCTCTGCCTCAAATATAAGTACGCCAATCGTAGCCACAACTAACTAACTACTGGACTCTGGATCGCAAGTTAATTTGGTTTCGAACAGAGTACTGAACAAGTTATTGTTGAATGCTTCAGACTCTTAACTGTGCATTGAAGGAATAGGCTGAAAGATTCACAACGCCTTTCGACGGATCAATATAGAGCTACATGCATGTTCAGGCAATTACAATACCAGAGTCGAAGCATTTGTTCTTCCAAATATTGTAGCGCTTCAGCCTACCAAATCATTCGACACATCAGGTTGGAACCTTCCTGAAAACATTAATTTAGCTGATCCACGGTTCAATAAAATGGATAAAATTGATATATTGATTAGAGCAGAATTTTATCATCAGCTGTTGCGCCTACAACAAATAAGGATCAACCACAAGTACCAATTTTAAAAAATACAGCCTTGGGTTGGGTCGTCACGGGTAAGCTACAAGAAAGCAATGACAACTTAGCTATCTGTGCAGTGTTTACCACGGAAGAGCAAAGTACAAACCAGCTTATTGAAAATTTCTGGAAGCTTGAAGACACGAATAGTACAAAACGAGCACTATCATTAGCTGAAAAACGATGTGAAGATCATTTTGCTCAAAACGTAACAAGAAACGAAGACGGGAGATTCGTTGTTCGCCTACCATTTGCAGAAAACCCATGCATACTAGGAAGTTCTAAAACAATGGCTTTCAATGGATTTCTAGCATTAGAAAACCGATCGAATCTTAATCCCGAGCTAAAAATAGAATACAACAAATTTATGCAAGAGTACGAATCCTTGGGACACATGGAAGAAATAAATGAAGACGATATTCCTGATGTCCATTACGTCATACCTCACCACTGCGAACTGAAACCTGAAAGTTCCACTACAAAACTCAGAGTCGTTTTTGATGCATAAGCTAAAACTTCCAGCGGCTCCTCCCTCAATGACATCATACATTCCAGACCAACCGTGCAAAGTGAATTATTTTCGGTTCTATTGAGATTAAGGATGCATAAGATTGCTTTTACTGCGGACATCGAGAAGATATTCCGGCAAATCCAAGTCCATGATGATCAGATATTCCAGCACATCATTTGGAAATATAATAAGCATCAAGACATCAAATACTATCGTCTAAAAACTGTAACCTACAGCACATACTCTGCACCATACTTAGCAACAAAATGCCTTCAGCAGTTAGCTATTCATAAGACCACAGAAAATCCGCAAGGTGCCACAATATTACGTAATGACTTTTATATGGACGATTGCCTCAGTGCGGCTGACTCCATCAGTGCAGCGATAGAATCACAACTAGAATTAAGCTCACTTTTAAGAGAAGCTGGGTTTAAACTTTAAAAATGGTGTTGAAATCATCCTCAGTTATTAAGTGGAATGGCACCTGAAGACCAGGAGATCAAATTGAACTTAGACGAAACCTCAGGTCGTTCGATTAAGACACTCGGATTAATATGGCTACCAAGGTCTGATCAGTTATGTGGGCGATCACAAAGATCAACGGCTAACGGTGTGGCAAAAAGAATAGTAAGCTCAGAACTTGCCAAAGTATTTGATCCGTTAGGGCTTTTTGGGCCAGTAGTTGTACATCCCAAAATATTTTTGCAGGAGCTGTGGTGATTACCAATTTCGTGGGATAAAAAGTTACCCATCATTTTGAAGAACGAATGGAAAAAAACAAACGTTGCCTCGGCTGGAATTATGAGCCGCGGTGTTAGGTGTAGAGCTATCAAATAGAGTAAAACAAGATCTCCGCCAACAAAATACCACCTTTTTTTGGTCAGATTTGAAAATTGTTCTCTCCTGGATAAATTCATCAGCATCATCCAACCACACGTTTGTAGCAAACAGAATAGCAAAAAATTCAAGGATTAAGCGATTAAAATCAATGGCGACATGTCAGCTGGAAGGAAAACCCAGCAGACGCAAAATCTCGAGAATTAGCGCCAGAAATTCTGTCACAACACTCAATTTGGTTTTATGGTCCCCTATTTCTCTCGGGACAAAACTGTGTATGGTAAAACTCGCCTACACAAGTTAGTACGTTGCCTTGCAATGAAGAACGTAAAATGACGAAGCATGTTTTAATAACATCAATCTCTCAGCCAAGGTACGAGGAGATAATAAATCGAATAAGTTATCAATAATTATGTATTAAGATTTATAAGAAACTCAAAGGTCGTTCGACCAAAAGGGCACTCGATGCATACGAAATGGAAGAAGCTATGAACATTATCATCAAGATTATCCAAGCAGCAGAATTCGAGGTAGAATTGAACGGCTTTTACACAGAACACCTGTTCAAAAATTAAGTCTTTTGGTTTCATTAAATCCATTCCTGGATGAACATCAGATAATGCGTTTAGGTGGTCGTCTGGAGCAATCATCATTAACGTTTAAAGCTAAGCAACCAGCGATTCTATCACACAATCACCTAATGACAAGATTACTGATGAAAATGCTACACGAAGAAAATCGTCATTGCGGTCCACAGGCATTGTTGGTAGCATTTAGAGCAGAATTCTGGATCACGAACGGAAAATTATTAACACGCAGTACCATCCATAAATGTATACGATGCACTAGAGCTAGGCCAATACTTTTCAAACAATTAATGGGAAATCTTAATTGCACGCCAGCACGCCCATGCATAGCAACAGGTGTTGACTACTTTGGACCAATTTGGATCCATCACAAAATCGGAGGCAAAAGAACAGGCAAGGCTACTAAGGCCATTCATATGGAAGTAGTGTCCAATTTGTCTACAGAAGCATTCATAGGAGCACTACGGCGTTTCATCAGGCCATTGTCAGACATTGTATTGCGACAATGCCACTAACTTTGTCGGAGGAAACAATAAACTCACCGAATTAGAAGAATCAATATACTCTCAAGCAGCGCAAGAAAAAATAACACAAATATGCAGCAATCAATCAATAAATTTCATTTTGGTGGGCTTTGGGAAGCGGAAGTAAAATCCGCCAAACATCTCTTATTGAGAAGCGACCATGCAGCATCACTTACCTATGAAGAATTGGAAGCGGTAGTGGTTGAAATAGAAGCCATTTTAAATTCGCGACCGTTGATCCCTCTTTCATCAAATTACGATGATCTCCAAGCGCTCACAACAGGTAACTTTCTAGTAGGTGAACCCTTGACATCAGCAGTGGAAGTAAATGCTCAATCTCCAAGACTGTTGTTAGATGCAAGGTGGAAAATAACATCAGAAAAAAAAATTAATTCTGGAAGGAATTGACACAAAATTATCTACATGAACTACAGCAAAGGTAGAAATGGAAATAACCTTCTTCGAACGTCGTAAAAGGCATGCTTGTTATCCTCAAAGAAGACAAAACTCCAATACTACAATGGCCACTGGGTAGAATCAGCCAAATCTATAAGGGAGATGATGGACTTATCAGGGCTTGCGACGTCAAAACGGCAAAGGGAACCTTCAGGAGACCAATTCATAGATTGGCTCGGTTGTTTAACGATTCCCACATAGAACACTCCATCAGAAGATAATACTACGCAGCCAGAACGAAAGAACTTTCTTCCGATCCAGGATTGTATTTCGAAGGCATAGGGTCGACAAAATTAGTAACAGCTTTTCCTGTGAAATTGCTCTCTTCAACAACAGAACATCTCCACTATGTAGTTTCGATCATATACAGAACAAGGTTTCTTTTGTCGCACTGAACACTATTAACTGTTGGCTTTATTCAACAATATATCAATTGAAACTAATTGCAGTCTGTGACTCTGAAACCATACACCTTCACATCAAATATTCTGGCCTCTTGTCGATGAAATCAACTTGTATCATAAAGGGAAACATACTAACTATCCATGTGCATGAAACTAGTGTCTCTACTCTCCGTAATTCATATGCCATGATTGGAAATATTACGGAAATTGGTAAACCGTCCGAGATTAAGAGACTTCTACAACCAAACATCAATTTAGATACCAAACTGGATGAACTCACCGACACCCAAAGAGATGAAGGATCTTCCAAAAGAAATAAGTTATCCGGTTCTTCATCAATACATCAGCTTTTTAAGCGCTACTTCTGTCATCACTGATAATCGTGATTCTAATAGGATGGCGACTTAAATGCTACAAAGGGGCATCAACCAACCTGGCTCCAACACTACCAAGGCCTACACCACGACAGCGTAGTTCTGAAGTTTAAAAGTAGCTATTCGCTCAAGACGGCGGACAATGTTAATACATATTAAAGCAATTTCTAAAAATTTAAAAGAACAATTTATTTTAATACAAAATAAAAAATTTCAAAACAAAAAAAAAAGTGAACAAGAAAAAAAACACCAGACAAAATTAGTTAACGTAAAAAATAAACACTTACACGGCAAAAAATCAGTCATTTACCTCTACTGGTTTATTTTAAACTAGCATTTAACCCGCTACTTCGTTAGCGCAGTTCTTACTATTTATTGAATACTCAAGTTCTATATATAATTATTAAATATTTATGGTTCAGTTTATGAAAATTTGTATCTCTGACTCAATTTACTTAGAAAAATAAAAAGTAGAGTAAGGATATATATATTTCCTAACTAAAAGCAAGATCAATGCTACTGAGTTTCAAAAATTAAGATTCATATTTTGCAAAAATTACCCTAAAAATAATAAAAGTAAAATTTTTTCCTTCACTAAAACTTCCACTTGGTTTATTATTACCTACATTCAAAATTCTATGTAAACAAAACATATAAAAAAATTAGCAAAAGTAATTTTTGTCGTCCATAATATTAGGAGTTAGACCTCGGATCAAAAAACACTAATTTTAAGAATCCATGTTTACAAACGTAACAATACAAAGAGTACAATAAAAATGCGAAAAGGATTTTTTGTGTCTCCAATATAATTTTAATTTTCAAATTGAATCAAGAATGCTTTATTTCACTATTTTAGCTTTATAAACGTACGAAATACAAAAATTTCCATTAAAATGCAGAAAATTACCTGTTTGATCGCCCATAACATATTTAGCCTTACCTTGTATCAATAGTCATTAATTTCGAAATTCTTGCTTCGCAAACGTTAAAAATACAAAAAGTACCATAAAAATTCAAAAAAAGTACCTTTGTGGGCGCCCATAACATTTTCAGTTTCACCTGGAATCAAAAGTCCTTGATTGTAAGATCCTACGTTCATAAACGTAGAAAATACAAAAAGTATCATAAACATTTAAAAAAGCACCATTTGGTCGCCCATAACATTTTCAGTTTCACCTGGAATCAAAAGTCCTTCATTGTACAATCGCTCCTTCATAAACGTAGAAAATACCAAAAGTATCAAAAATCAAAAAAGTACTTTTTTGGTTGCCCATGACATTTTTAGTCTCACCTTGTATCAATAGTCACTTATTTCAAAACTCTAGTTTCGCAAACTTTAAAAATACAAAAAGTACCATAAAAATTCAAAAAAGTACCTTTTTCGTCGCCCATAACATTTTTTGTCTCACCTAGAATCAATAGTGCTTGATTGCATAATTCTATCTTTATAAACGTAGAAAATAAAAAAAGTACCATTAAAATTCAAAAAAGTACATTTTGGTCGCCCAGAACATTTTTAGTCTCACCTTGTATCAATTGTCACTAATTTCAAAACTCTAGCATCGCAAACGTTGAAAATACAAAAAGTACCATACAAATTCAAAAAAGTACCTTTTTGGTCGCCCATAACATTTTTAATCTTACCTGGAATCAATAGTCCTTGATTGTACAATCCTACCTTCATAAACGTACCATATACAAAAAGTACCATAAAAATTCAGAAAAGTACCTTTTTGGTCGACCATAACATTTTCAGTCTCACCTTGTATCAATAGCCACTAATTTAAAAATTCTAGCTTCGCAAACGTTGAAAATACAAAAAGTGCCATACAAATTCAAAAAAGTACCTTTTTGGTCGCCCATAACATTTTTAGTCTCACCTGGAATCAAAAGTCCTGGATTGTACAATCCCATCTTTATAAACGTAGAAAATGCAAAAAATACCTTAAAAATTTAAAAAAGTACCTTCTGGGTCGGCCATAACATTTTCAGTTTCACCTGAAATCAAAAGTCCTTGATTGTACAATCCTACCTTTATAAGCGTAGAACATACAAAAAGTACCATAAAAATTCAAAAAAGTACCTTTTGGTCGCCCATAACATTTTTAGTCTCACCTTTGAATCAATAGTCCTTGATTGTACAATCCTACCTTCATAAACGTAGAAAATACAAAAAGTACCATAGAAAAGCGAAAAAGGACATTTTTGGTCGCCGATAACATTTTTAGTCGCACCTGGAATCAATAGTCCTTGATTGTACAATCCAACCTTCATAAACGTAGAATTACCAAAAGTACCACAAAAATTCAAAAAAGTACCATTTTGGCCGACCATAACATTTTCAGTCTCACTTTTTATCAACAGCCACTAATTTTAAAATTCTAGCTTTGCAAACGTTGAAAATACAAAAAGTACCATAAAAATTCAAAAAAGTACCTTTTTGTTGCCCATAACATACCAAAATATAGTTTTAAAAAAATAAGCTAAATAAGCTAATGGGTTCATACCCCATTTATAAAGGTTAAATCCTTTTTTTTTTAATTTATAATAATTCATCAAAAATTATATTTATCAGAATTTTAATAATAGGAACATTAATTTCTATTTCAGCTAATTCTTGATTAAGAGCTTGAACAGGATTAGAAATTAATCTATTATCTTTTATTCCCCTAATAAGAGATAATAAATTAATATCTACAGAAGCCTCATTAAAATATTTTTTAACTCAAGCATTAGCATTTGGTCTCACCTGAAATCAATAGTCCTGGATTGTACAATCCTACCTTCATAAACGTAGAAAATACAAAAAGGACCATAAAAATTTTAAAAAAGTATCTTTTTGGTCGCCCATAACATTTTTATTCTAACCTGGAATCAATAGTCCTTGTTTGTACAATCCTACCTTCATAAACGTAGAAAATACCAAAAGTACCACAAAAATTCAAAAAAGTACCTTTTTGGTCGACCATAAGATTTTCGATCTCAGCTTGTATCAATAGCCACTAATTTTAAAATTCTAGCTTCGCAAACGTAGAATATATAAAATGAACCATAAAAATTCAAAAAAGTACCTTTTGGTCACCCATACCATTTTTAGTCCCACATGGAGTCAATAGTCCTTTATTTTACAATTCTACCTTTATAAACGTAGAAAATACAAAAAGTACCATAGAAAAGCGAAAAAGTACATTTTTGGTCCAAGTTTCAAATTCAAAGTTTAAAATGTTCAAATATCTATGTAACAAAATATTTTAAAAGACATGATTTAAAGTCAGTAAATCTACTCTTTATTGCATAAAAGTAATTATGTTCTAAAAAGTACCAAACTCTTCCCGATTTTTCCCTCTTCTACCCTGTTATGAATGTGTTTAAATTTTTACTAAATTACATAATTTTGTATGTCTAGTGAAATCCCAATTAAAAATTTTATGAAAATTGGCCGTCTAATTAGGAATTACATACATTTTCCGGAATTTTCCCCTTTTTGGTACCTTTTTTGTCCCCAAAAATGTTTCCAAAAATTTCATCTAAATATTTGTCAATATTCTATTAGGCAATAATAATGATCAAATTTTGTCCCATTGAATAATATTAAAAAATTTTTTTTTTAAAAAAGTACCAAAAATAGGGACAATTTTTACCCCTTATACATGCGAATTTGAAAAAAGTGCCGAATTCTTATTAATATTTTTTCGCGGATTACTTAAAACAGTTTAAATTTTTTTCTTAGCTATATGTGTTTAGAAGTTACATAGGGAACCAAAAGAGTACCAAATTATAGTTCTTACCCGTTTTCCCCCTTAGGGGTTGAAAATTCCAAAAAAGGCCAGACACCTGTCAGCTTATTTTTTGTGTAAATTACAATACTTTTTCAATTTAATTTGTATAATTTTTAGTTTAGCAGATATAAGATTGCCGATTTTACCCTTTTTTACCCCCTTTAGGTACGAATTTCCAATAATCCCTTCTTAGTTGAGCTATACATTGAAAGAGGAACCGATTGTCCAAATTTCATGTCTCTAGCTCTCTGCGTTTGGGCTGTGCGAGGATGAATCAGTCAGTCAGTCAGATTAATTAAGTCATTTACCTTTAAAAAGGTTTTATGCAAAATAAGGCATTAATTAAAATTGCAAAAATTGTATCTTAGATATTGTTTTTGTTGTTAATTTTAATTTAGATGTAAGATATTAAATTGTATAAAAGACCAGCAAAAATAAAGAAATTTAGGCAAACAAAGATTAACACTTCTTCTGATTGCTAGACTAAGTCTCGGTGTCTCTACCCAGACTCAACTTGTAATTAAAGTTAGCACATGGTGTTTCTACCTAGGCTAAATTCAGTAGTTAAATTCATTTAACCACAATTCTGAACTCCAAAGCATAGTACGCAAATCATTCGAATAAATATTTATAGCGAATGATATGAATTCGAATGAATAAATTTTCCACATTGTAACGAAAATTCTTTTTGATTTCCGAATTTTAAAAATAAAATTTGAGAGACAAATGAAATTTAAAAAAAAATTAAAATAAATTTCTCTCCACAACTTGAAAATAAAATTCCTTGCAAGAATCATTCATTCAAAGAACATAATCGAAAAATTAAAAAAATCGATTCACAAATAGAATTTTTAATTTCCTTGAAGAAAAGTTAGCAACGTTGCCATTGACAATTTCACCAATATTGTTGCCTTTACCCATCCTTTTCGATTGTGGTTGTACCATATTTCCTCCCCTTTCTCAAATGGGTGTTTCCAAATCGCGCCGCGATCATAGTATTTCTTAATGTATTTGTTCTTTGCATCAATGTTTTTATTTATGTTCGGCACTACTCTTGTTGTTGTAAGCTTTATATCATTTTTTCTGCAAAAAGCCTTAAAATGATATGAATAAAAAGGCATATTATCGGAAACAATTTCTGTTGGTATCCCATGTTGTGAAAAGCAATTTTTTAATTTATTTATACATTCGCTGGCTGTTTTTGATTTCATTGGAATTATATCTAGATATCGAGAATAATAATCGGCGACAATGAGAAAAATCTTTGAAGCATATTCGCAAATATCAATACCAAGTTTATTGTAAGGTAAGTTTGGAACTTGATGGTGCATCAGTGGCTCCTTTATATTCGAAGAACGGTTCTTTTGACAAACTAAACATTTTGCAATCATATTTTCTATTGCTTCGTCAATTTTTGGCCAGTATACCAAACCACGAGCTCTGTTTTTAGTTTTTTCTACTCCTAAATGTGAGGTGTGTAATTGTGACAAAACTTCTGTGCGTAAACCAACTGGTACTATTACTCTGTCGTTCAAAAATATTATATCGTCTTCAATGAACAAATCGTTTCGCAGTTTCCAATAGAATTTAATATCTTCACTTATATAACGCTTATCTATGGGCCATCCATTCAACAAAACTTTTCTCAACTCAAATAAGCATTTATCATGTTTTAACTCTCTTCTAAAACTTTCTATTTAATCGATTGTGTGTAATGTTAATAGAGTGTACAAATTCATTTAAATCTTCGATTTCTAAAACAGATGTTCCTTTATCATAATACCGAGATAAATAGTCTGCAATATATAAATATTTTCCGGGAACATGTATTAAATTAATGATATATTTTATCAAACTTAATTTCATACGCTGGAGTCTTGCTGATGCGATCTTACAAAAATCTTTTTTCATTATTTCCACCAGGGGTTTGTGATCGCTTTTTACAGTTATTTTTCTACCATATATATAATAATGAAATTTTCGACATGCAAATACAACAGCCAGAAACTCTTTTTCGATTTGAGCGTAATTTATCAGTAAGACTTCTAGACGCAAATGCAATAGGCTTACCGTTCTGCGTTAAACAACATCCAATTCCAGATTTCGACGCATCAGTTTCTACAGTTATTTCTTGTGTTTCATCAAATGAACGTAGTGTAGGAGCATTGGCAATTAATTGCTTTATCGAATTCAAACACTTATCATGTACGGACTGCCATTGGTAAACTACATGTTGCTTTAATAACTCTCTAAGTGGCTGCGAGATTTCTGCTAGATTTGGGATATATTCACGTATATAATTAATCATGCCAAGCAATTTTTGTAAATCAGTTTTATCCTTAGGCTTACCTATTTGCAATATGGCCTCAACTCTCTCCGGATCACATCTAATGCCAAAATGAGAAATGATTTTCCCCAAATACTTTACTTCAGTAACTCGAAATTGTATTTTGTTAATATTAAATTTAATGTTTAAATTCCTTGCTCTATCTACAACAGATTGTAAAATCCGGTCATGCTCTTCAATGCTATCTGCAGCGATCAATATGTCATCAATAAACATAATAACACCCTTAATATCTTCAAAATTACGCTCGTTGTATTTTTGAAAAACTTCAGGACCAACTTTTATACCATACGGCAGTCTTTTGAAACGATAACATCCAAAAGGTGTACTAAATGTGCATAATTCACTCGCTTCCTTGCTAAGCCCGACTTGCCAAAACCCTTCTTTTAAATCAAGCACAGTAAAGTAACGTTTGTTGACTAGCTTTGCAGATATCGACTCAAACGACGGAATTATATGATTCTCCAATAATATATCAGCATTTACATCTTGTGGATCAATGCATAAGCGTAGTTGCCCAGTTTTTTTTTTCGACAATTACCAAATTTGATACGCGTTCAATTGGACCATCTACACGCTCTATAACATCTCGATCAACCATATTTTTTAATTCGATTTTTACACGTTCATTTAATGACATTGGAATGCGTCGTGCCGGCTTAACAACTGGTAAAGAATCTTTTTTTACCTTAATATCTAGATTAGTTACAAAACAACCCAAACCCTCAAAAATGTCACGATTCTTTTCAATAAATAATTCTTTTGTCAACTTAGAGACGGTGTTTATACGTTTTATTAAAATAAGCTTTTCACATGCGTCTAAACGGCGTATCTATTATTGTAAACTTCAACATTGTAATTTCGTTTCGGCACATCACAACACAATCAGCTGTTTCTTTATAATTCAAATCACTTCCTCCGTAGCTCTGCGGAGGGATACCACCTTTATTTACATTTACGTTTTTCATATACTTTAAAAATCTGCTCGGTAATACGCTAACGTCAGCACCGGTGTCTAATTTAAAATTAATAAGACAATCATTTACTCTAATTTTTTCATGCCACCTTTTTCTTTCGCTACTTATCTCCGCAACATTATGTAAACAAATTTCATTATCATCTGGTCTACCATTTTCATTGTCCTTTATCTCGCGTACTTTTGAAGCATAACATGCGATACTAAAATGATTTAAACGTCCGCAGTTGTTACACTTCTTTCCAAATGCTGGACAACGCCGGTTAGCATGTATTCCTTTACAAAATTTGCAAGAAATTTTTGTTCACTGCTGTCATTTGATGTTTGTGACGATCCGTTATTATCTCTCATTGTATTGTTATTCATGTGTACTGGAATTTTTCTGTTATGTTTTGTTTTTGCATTTAATGCGTCAACTGAAGTTAAATTTTCTGTTTGCTTTTGCATGTCGTTCGCATGTCTCTCAACCAATTCAGATGCACGTGCAATTTCTATGGTTTTTTGCAGAGTTAACCTATCTGTTTCTAGAAACTTTTTGCGAAGTTTATTGTTGTTTATGCCAATTACTATATTGTCTCGAATCATTCTATCAGAATTACTATAACCGCAGTTTTTAACTAATCTTCGTAAATCAAGCAAATAAGCATCAAATGACTCTCCGTATTCTTGTTTTCTGGAATTAAACTTGAAAGCTTCGTAAACTTCATTTTTCTTCGGAGTACAATAATCTGAAACCGCGTTACCCACGTAATCACAATCCTTCTTTTGCTCTTCACTCAAACCTTAAGTATTAAAAATTTCAACTGTCTCTGGCCCGCAAGCATTTAAAAAAATCGCAGTTTTGTTTTTTGTTGCGTCCCTCTTTCATTTAATCCAATAGCAATAGCAAATATATCAAAATTTTGTTTAAAGACACGCCAGTTTTCAGCAATATTTCCATCCAGTCTTAGTGCATCTGGTCTTCGTACATCAAAGTTTCCAAAATTATTTTCATTTGGTTTAGCCATTATATCTTTATTGAATTCAGTTTTAACTTTTGATCGCGTTGTTGCCATTAAATTTCAATATATTTAATCATTTAATTTTTATACCGGCTGCGCCATGTTTTATTGCTTATCAAGCAAGCTGACGACTGTCAGTTTTTATTAATTCATGTGATGTTACAGTATTGCCATATTTCTTACATACTAATATTCTATGTTACCATATTATATAAATATACATATATAACAGCTTTAAAAACAAAAAAGCAGTAAAACCGATTTTCCCTTATAGCGCATAGTGTGAACGCACCCATTGTCTGGCGGTCTTACACTAGGTTCGTTAAATTGTTATATTTTGTATGTATCTATTGAAAAGCTCTGCTTGTTATTATTATTACTCTTGTAAGCCCCGAATTGTATGGTACGTACAAACCCCCGTTTTTTAAGAAAAAACAATAAAACCCAAATTTCTATAATAATAAAAATTAATACCCGCATTTCATTTTTTCTATATTTTTTTTAAATATTTCGAGGAAAACATTTTGGTCCTTCGAACCGGATTTAAACCCCCGGCATCCTAGAAATTTTTTAAGAAAATATTTTTATTTTCAGATTCCCCAGCTTTTTTTTATTTTTGGAAAATATATTTACTGCCATATTTTTAACATCATCATCAGATCCCTATTCTTTTGGAAAAATTCAGCCATTTTTTTCATCTTTATAATTTTTTTATTAAAATAACCCTCTTTGGAAAAAAGGAATGTTTTAATTAATTTAGTGAAAGAAAAGTGAATAAAAAAGTGTGTGTTAATACCTAAATAAATAAAACATAAACAAACAAAAGCCCAACGAAAATTTCACAAAAACCACCCTATAATGAAAAAGTCATTTTGCCGACGGCAAAACGTATTTCATTTATTTGTACAATTACTTAGTGCAAATTTATTTATTCCTTTTTTTATAAACATGTATTTTATAATTTAAAAAAAAGAATAGGAAGTTTTAAAATTATTAATAATTAAGAATTTTGTGCATTTTTTTTTAAATTTTAAAATTTCTTTAAAAGTGTTTTTTAATGTTCGCTTTTTGTATTCTCTTTTAATTTTTGTTGTAACAAAAGCTTTTGTTTTTTATATATATTTTGTGCTTGTTACCAAGAATGATTAAATAAAGATTACGCCTTGCACATGATTTACCGTTAGATGACGTAGTTATCCCCTCGCTAAGGTTACCAAGTCTGTATCATATGTGAAGTTTATAATTTCTTACAAAAAATGTATGTATTTTGTAATAGTTGGCAGCCCTGTAATTAATTTACTCAGAGAGTTCTAAAAAATAAGTATTACATCGGTGCTTAATAAATAACGAATTTCGTGTCATATTTTATAATAAATACATAAAAATAATATTAAAATTATATAAAAAGTGTTTAAATTTGGTTATTTAAAAGCTGCAAAACTAATAAAAACAGAAAACAAAATAAAGTGAAAAGAAAAGAAAGAGAGCAAATATGAAATGTGCAGTGGACAAATGCAAGCAAAGTAACAGCAAAAAAACAAGTGAGAAATTATATTAAAAACTAATAATTTGCGTATATTTATTAAAACGTTAGTGTTTTCAAACAGCTGTATCATTTTACAATTTTCCAAAAGATGAAGCTCGAAGGAAGTTATGGGTCATTTGTAAATGTGGATAAAGAAAAAATTTGTGCTTTACATTTCAAGCAAGAAGATTTTGAAAGAAACTTGAAATGGGTAAGTTAAAACAAAATTAATTCTTGCAGTACATTATTAAGGAATTATGAATAGAATTTAGCAAACGGAGTGCAAAATTTTTAAAATTCCATGCAGTTCCGTCTTTAGACACTAGTGCTATTGAAAGTGAAACGAAAACTTCTAATGAAGCTGAAGTTGCAAATGTATATGAAGGACTACGTATTTTGAAGAAAAATTGGTCGCGGAAAATGCTCCAAGGCCGACTGATTTTTAAGAAGATCGCCTCCAGACTTACACCATATATTTCAAATTAAATGGTAACAAATTATTACTTTCAAGCGGATATTTACAAAAGCAATTATTGGAAGCAAAAGAAATTGAAGCCAGTGAAGACGTGAAACAACTTTCTTTTTAAGTGTCGAATGTATTTTAGAATTAGGAAACTAAATGCCGAAATCGCTGAAAATACTTATAAGCGAAAAAGGAAATTTGATAAAATAACAAAATGAATTCTACACCTAATATAATAGTGAAATATTGTTATAAAAATAATGAACATATATTATATATATATATATATATATATATATATATATAAAGAATTTGTTTGCTTTTAAAACATCTAGTTAGAAAAATAACAGTTTGTCCCACTGTCATGTTTTTACACAAACATAATTAGTTATACAGCTGAATTTTATTAGCCAATGAAAACACAGCTTGAGTGACGTCAGAATTCCTACATGCGCAGAAATGTTTTCTTATGGCTGCGTGATGGCGTAATCTTTATTTAATCATGCTTGCTTGTTACAACAAAGAGACATTTTTTACTCGTTGGTTTTAACCAAAAAATAAAACCCGGTATATTAAATTATTTATTTGTCTGTTTTTTAAAAAAGGAATAATTATTTATATATATTGATTATTTTCTTTTTTTTTTGTTAAAACCCGTTTGAAAAAAGTGATAAAGTGAGTAAATTTTATATATATTTTGTTTATTTAAACAACGCCCGCTCATATACTCGCTGCATTTGTTGGTTGTTGTTGTTGTGATTATTATAAACACACACTACACACTAGCGCTGCATCTTTGCGAATGAACGAATAAAAACCGGTTACTCATAAATTAAGTGCAAAAAGTGATTAGCCGTTTTTTCTCGTTTTTAACTTTAAACAACATATTTTTTTGCATTTAAAATTAAATTAATTTATTTCTGTGATTTTTTCAAACTAAAAATTATAAATTTTTCTAGTGCAAAGTGAGTACCCGGAAATATTTTGCGGCTGAACTAGTGTATGCACACTTTAAATACCTTTTTCATATAACGAAGTAATTTTACACCACGAGATATTGTTGTTCAAGTTATTTTAACCCTACAATTTAATAATTTTACCCGATTTATTGGACAACTTGTAAGATTACTTTTTTTTTTAATATTTTTGAACCCATTTTTTATAATTGAAAATCAAACCTTTATTTTTTATTTGAAAATTTTTGTTGTGCAATTTTTTTACTCGTTTTTTTATAAACATTTTTCCCCCTTAAGTTATTTAACCCACTGCATTATTTAAAATTTGGTGATTGATTTGAAATTTTCCATTGTTTTTACGTGATAGTTTTCAATTTTTTTTTCTCAATTAATATTTATTTTTTTTCAAAATTCGAATTTGGCATTTTTTAAAAGACCAATACATTTTTTCTGGTTACCATTTTCACTTCTTTTGAATTAAATTCAAAATTTCCCCTTATTACTTAAGATCGAAAATGGATATGGCTACAATGATTCGTAATGCTGATCGTTTGGCGGAATTCGAGGCTTTTATTGCCCTTATATCCATTGCGGATCATAAAATTGACTCATTATTGAGCCAAGAAAAGGAAATTAATCGTTTATGGGAAGCTGTTCGGTCAACTTATGACTCTTTGTTGATTGATACAGAGAAAAATTAATAACCGTGTTTCTTATTTTTTTACATTTTCTTGAAATATTTCGAGGAAAACATTTTGGTCCTTCGAACCGGATTTGAAAAGCCCAAATATCGTGCAAATAAAATCTAGGTATTTGGCGTCTTATACCACATACACCCGAGGAGTTTCCATGATTACGGCCCAATTGGACCGTTCAAAACAGGCTGCTCAAGCTGAAAAGTCCATGAAACTTGGGAATTATTCCACCCCTATTATAAACTTACCCCCTTGTGACACCCCAATTTTCTATGGCGACTATAGAAGTTGGCCATCATTCCGCGATATGTTCTCAGCGTTGTATGGTAATAATCCCCGATTAACCCCGGTATAGAAATTGTATTATTTATTGCAGAAAACTGCGAAAGATGCCCATGATGCCATACAAACCATTCCGTTGACCAACGATGGCTATGCGATTGCGTGGAAAAAGTTGGTTGACACATATAAGAACAAAGAGGCGCTTGTAAATGAACAGCTTCGAACCCTTTTAAATATTAAACCCATTACTCAATAGTCAGGCGCGAATATTAAAAATCTGCAAAGAACCATCAACGATTGCATAACGAATCTTTCATTGTTTGAAGTTACCCCGGAGTCCGTGTGGAGTCGTTTGCTTATTTTTACTCCCATCGGACGCGTCCCCAGGTGGCGGATAGGGGGGGTGGATGTGGTGTGGGGGGCCTGAGCGCTTCATGGAGTGGGAAAGACCTACCCATCTAAATGAGTAGAGATTTGTCGCATTATGTAGTGATCAGATCCCGTACACTACCTCTGACCCTAGGGGTTCCTAGAACTCCTCGCGGACCAAATAAAAATAAGATAGGGCGGTTCCCAAAATAAACCAAATATGAACGAGAAAATTAAGGAAATGAAAGTTACGGTGCAGAGCCTAATAAACTCAGTACCGGCGGCTAATGGTGGTGAGCAAGCAGGCCCCGAGTCGTCGTCATCAAATGACTGTAAGGAAACAATTTCGGAGGTGGGCAACTTGGCTTCCGTTATTGATAAAGCATCAAGAAAAATAGAGAACGAGGGATCGGATCCAAGGGTGAGCTTTAAGCATCCCCAGCCACACAAGACAGGCGAGGATTCCGACACCTCTGACTCAAATATAGAAGATGCTGACACTACGGTGTTATGCACAAAGGATACCTCTGAGGTAGATAAAATGGTTGAGGAAGTAAGCGCAAGCATTGCCAAACTCACCACAGACAAAATAAGAACTCTCTCCGGAGCGTAGCAAAGGAAGACTGCCAAAAAGAAACAGAGAGTAAATAAGAAAGGTCAGCGGGATGTCCCTAAAGAGAAAGACTCATCTACACCCATTTCTACCGAAAAGGGTAAGAGGATTCGATCTCCGGAGGAACAGAACACCGTTGGCAATACTAAAAGGAAAAAAAGTTACCAGCAGGGAAGTAAAACGGTTAGCATTTCCCAACTCCCGAAAGAAGACCCTCCGGCCAATCTGAAAGGAGAAGGTAATGAACCAATAGCTTCAACCTCAAAACAGGCGAAAGCGGTAGCTAAAAATATAGGTGATGGTGAAACAGCCGGAAAAAAAACCCCACCATCACGTAAAAGAAAGCCGGAAGAAAAATCGGCTAAGAAGCAACCCACGTATGCGAAAGTGGCCAGAAGGAAGATGACAGAGGAGCTATGCTATGCTGTTATCGACTCCAATAGCGAATCGGGCAAAATTCCAATGGCACATCAGAAGGAAGTAGAGAATGCCATAAATGAGAGGATTGTGCAGTATGTCCTGGAAGCAGATGATAATGCTCCACAGATCCATATAGATAGCTGTAGGTTCGCCAGGGAAGTACTGTTTCTGCAACTAGAATCAGACACCTGCGCACATGTTATGAAAGACCTAGTGGGAGGCATACCAGCCCCATGGGAGGGTGGCAAACTTGCCATGGTGAAAAAAGCCGATATCCCATCCCTAACCAAGGTTTCATTTTTCGTTAAAGGTTGGGGCAGCAAACTTGATAGCAAGGCCATGCTTAGGATCATTAGCAAGCAAAATAGAGGTCTGGAACTAGACAAATGGGAGGTTTTCCATCGTGAGGAAACTGACGATGGCACCCTGGTAGTTGCAGGAGTGGATAAACCCTCCATGTCTTACCTCGAGGAGCAAAAAGGGAAGGTGTACTTCGCGAGTACAACTATTTTCTTCAAAGTTGGTAAGACGCCTATTGGTTGGACACATAATCCAACGGAGAAGAAAGACCCTGACGAAGAAGCAAAGGAGGCTAAAGAGGATGAAGGCCACCCCGTGCCAATGAAGAGGGAGGAGTTGGAGATAACTCAATCCCAAGAAGAATCTCTTTTAGCCGAACAACAATGATACTGCTCTTGCAGATCAATCTCCATCGAAGCAGAACGGCTACACAAGCTTTGATGGAAAATATAACTAAAGGTAAGGTACACATAGTTCTCATTCAGGAACCCTGGACTGTTAAAGACAGAGTTACTGGATTGAATGAGTGTGATTACCAATTATTTTATGCTAAAACTGGGTCTCGACCCAGAACATGTATACTTTGTCATAAGGGATTAAATTTTCTTTTTTCCCCAGATTTATCTACAGCGGACGCCACTACCTTAATACATGGCTCACGCAATTTAATGCTGGCATCGGTGTACCAACCTTCTGATGCTCCGACACTACCACCAACGTCGGATTTAAGAAGTATGATAACATCGGCAAGGAGAACAGGTAGGAATATTTTAATAGGTTGTGATGCGAACTCGCATCACCTCTCTTGGGGCAGCACGAACTGTAACAGGAGAGGAGACGCCCTATGGGAATTCCTAAATGCTAATAACTTATTTACCCTTAACTCAGGTAATAAACCTACATTTATTAACAGAATTAGGGAAGAGGTAATTGATGTGACTATATGTTCAGAAAATTTAATTGATGAAATTTGCGATTGGCACGTATCTGATATGCACTCTTATTCGGACCATCGCTATATTTTTATGACCTTAACTCATCCGCCACCGGAACCGGTGACTTTTAGGAATAAGGCCAGGACGGACTGGCCAAATTTTAGGTTAAGTCTTCAACATAAACTCGAAAATTATCCAGAACCGGATGAAAATCTGGACACGATAGATTCGATGGTGGGAAGACTGACTGCCGATTTTAGGGAAACTTTTGAGGAGCATTGTCCACTCCGACAAAGGCGAACCCCAAGGGAAAAGCCCTGGATGACAGGTGAACTGATTAATCTCAGAAAAGAAACCCGAAGGCTATTTAACAGAGCTTATCGAAAGAAACAATCAGTATACTGGGACGATTACAGTGAGAAGCTCAGAATATACAACAAAGCAATAAGAATCGCCAAACGCAGATCCTGGAGGCTTTTTTGCAATCAGGTGGACAGCGTGAATGACGCTTCTAGAATTAAGAAATTCCTATCGAAAACCCACACCCAACCGGAAACCCTCGTTGACTCGAACGGGAAAAGGTCGGAGACGATGGAGGAGACGCTAGGAATACTGATAGAGGCACACTTCCAAACGGAAATGGCGGATGACGGAGAAATTCCACACCCCCATGACGGTAGTGCCACGACGGACATAATTATAACCACAAAGATGGTAAGAGAGGCGGTAAATAGTTTCTTGCCATATAAGGCACCAGGGCCGGACGGTATTTTTCCGGCTCTCCTACAAAGAAGCATTGACCTAATCGACATAAGGCTGGCGAATATTTTTACTACTTGCCTGAAATATGCGTATACCCCTGTGGAATGGAGGGAGGCGAGAGTCGTTTTCATACCTAAACCAGGGAGGGAAAATTACGCAAATCCTAAAGCTTATAGACCCATAAGCTTAACATCATTCTTATTGAAAACCATGGAGCGTATCGTCGATGGAATGGTCAGAAGACGATTACCAGGCGATTCAATGAGATTTGGACAACACGCCTATATCAAGGGCAGATCTACTGAGACTGCTCTTCAGGAGGTTGTTTATCATATAGAGAGATCCTTCGACCTGGGTGTGTATACCATGGGCGTATTCATAGACATAGAAGGAGCTTTCAATAACGTAATGACCTCGAGTCTTATCGGTTCCTTGGAAAACTTAGGGTTAAGCCATGTCTTAATTGCATGGATTAGCAATATGTTAAGGAACAGATGGATAAATTGTGAGGCAAATGGAGTAAGAAGAAGGGACAAAGTATGTCGAGGAACCCCGCAGGGAGGTATTTTATCTCCATTAATATGGGTAACTACCATACATAGTCTACTGAAGATTCTATCGAACGAGGGATTCAAGCCTATCTGTTACGCAGATGATGTTGCGATACTGATCAGGGGGACGAATCCAAATTCTTTATGTATGAGAGCAATGGAGGCTTTGAATATATCATATAACTGGGCGAAGGAGCGAGGGCTAAATGTCAACCCGGAAAAGACTGAAATCTGTTTGTTTACGAGAAAGAGGAAGATACCGGTGCATAGCTATCCCATCTTTCGGAATAAGACAATTAAGATTGATAAAAAGGTCAAATACCTAGGAATAGTACTTGATTGGAGACTATCCTGGAAGGACCACATTCAATGTAAAGTGGAGAGAGCTCAAAGAATATGGGCCCTCTGCAGAAGAGTGATTGGCTCAAAATGGGGCTTAAGCCCAAGGATGACACATTGGCTATATACGAGTGTACTGCGGCCTACAATTACGTACGCTTCGTTAGTATGGTGGACATCCTTAGAGAAGAAGGTGAATATAAAACCTCTTCAAAAGATTCAGAGACAGTGCTGCATTAGTATTTGCGGCGCCATGAGGACCACATCGACAATGGCCATTGAGAATATATTATCCATTTGGCCTATTGAGATACAGGTAAAATATGAAGCGGCCTTAGCTGCCACAAGATTAATGGCAATAGATGAGTGGCTTATAAGAGAACATAAGACCAGATACCAAAGAATAACGGATATCTTACCGATAGGAAATATTACAGAATTAACATGTGATAAAATCCCGATGAGATATGAGAATATTAACTGCATCACCATTATACCGGAAGAGGGAGAATGGGATGAGATAATCAGGATGGGAAACACCCACGGAATCGATCTTTATACAGACGGTTCAAAGATTGGTGACCAAACTGGAATGGGCTTATACGACATAAGCCGAAATAGAGGCAAATACTTCCGTCTACCAGATCACAACACTATTTTTCAGGCTGAGATCATGGCGATTACGGAAGGAATTAAATGGATAAAGGAAACGAATAGCGAAACTCCGATTCGTATCTTTACGGATAGCCAATCAGTGATTAAGACATTGAGAAAGGAGAAAGTTGAATCCCGGAACGTTTTGCAATGCAAGAGTGAGATAAACTCATATGCAAATTGTGAACATCTGGAGATAATATGGATACCAAGCCATCACGGGCTGATCGGAAACGAGAAAGCCGACAAATTATCCAAAATGGGAGCTCTTTTGAGTACTATAACTTTGGAGAACGCCAAACCCCTTAAACGATTTAAGGATGAACTTAAACGTTGGGCAATGGAAGAACATGTCAGAAAATGGCAAAGCACTGATGTCGGTAAGGTGACAAGAACACTCTGGGGTGACCCAAATCTTGGGAAGTCAAAGGAGATTTTGAGACTAAGTAGACCTACACTTAGGAAATTAACCGGTGTAATTACAGGTCATACGGAGTTGAGAACTCATTTAGCACGCATGGGATTATCTGAGGAGACGACATGTAGAGCTTGTGAGGAAGAGGATGAGACCCTGGTACACTACCTCTGTCATTGTCCTGCGTTTGGGCATATTAGGCGCGAAAATTTTACAGTAGATAATATGCCGAACTTGGAATACCTGGGGAACTCGAACTGGAGATCCATAAGGCGTTACATTGAGGGGACTGGTTTCTTGGACTAGTCCGTTATTTATGGGAAATTATGTTTATGGTTTTTTTGTTTGGGAATTCCGTTTTCCACATGGAGCGCACAACATGCCAACTGGGCATAGGTGTATACCTGTCATGGGTTTGGGCTTTTATACCCCTCCTTTTCAACCTAACCTAACCTAACCTACCCCGGAAATATTCTTTCACGTTATGTTAGTATAAATTTGTGCTACTAAGTTGCCCGAGAACACTCTGAGCCTCTGGGAATAGTCGAAAAAACTTTGTCAGCAATATCCCAAATGGGAAGATATGGACACATTTTTAACGGCTCATTTTAGAACTCTTGAATCGATTTCTGATATCAGACAATCGCATTCAACACCCGTTAATAACCCAAATATTTAGAACATATGGGAACAGTGGCTTACAAAAGAACATTAATTTTAACTACCCGCAGAAATCTTCTTTTACCCCGAAAAATGTTCAAAGTTTTTCAACAAAAACCACTACTTCCCCAACAGTTTGCCGTTGTTTTCTTTGTCAAGGATCACACCCCCTAAGACTGTGTCCTAGTTTTTTGAGTCAGAGTGTTGATGAGAGAATGTCGACAGTGAAAATGCTTAAATCCTGTTCAAACTGTCTGGCAACCTCTCACGAATTTAATAATTGTAAGAGCATACATGTATGACATTAGATGTGCGGCCCGAGTGCTGGTTGACCCTGGTTCGCAAGGTACTTTTATTTCCCGAAGGTTACAAAAGAAGCTTGCTATACCAACTTTTTCGGTGCCATCGACAAATGTCACTGGCATGATGGATTGCTTAACTGGTAAATCCTCCACAATGTGCGTACTGACGGTCGGATCACCGATTTTAGGATTAAAGTTTGTGCATATGGGGTAGAAAAGATTACTGGTCGGTTGGCCTCGTGTACTATTTCGAATATTGTAGCCTCGAGCTTCCCCAATATTACCATGACCGACGTCATGTGTACCCGTATGGATATGCTTTTTGGAGGAAATGTGTATCCCAAAATTTTAACAACGGATGTAAAAATACATCCTAATGGCAATCTGATCGCCCAGAAAACCGTTTTCGGTTGGATAGTCACAGGTGAAGTTTTTCAATCCGAACCCCTACATTCTGTTTCATCTTTTTGTATTAAATTGAATAATCAACTAACTCGTTTTTGGGAATTTGAAGAAGTTCCACAAGCGACCCAACTCTCTGAGGAGGATCAGTATTGTGAAAAGCTTTACCAGGCTACCACCTATGGGAATTATGAGGGTCGATATGTAGTCTCACTCCCATTTAGTCGCGAATTTTCTAATGAGTTATCATGAGGGGATTCTCGAAATAGTGCTATTACCCAATTCAAGCGAAATGAATTTCGACTTTTGAAGAACCCGGATTTAAAGACCCAGTATGACAAGGTTATTAGAGAGAATTTTGATATGAGTCATATCAAGGCCGTGGAGAATTCTACTTAGATGTCGACCAGTTTTTATTTACCCCATCACGCAGTGATTAAACCCGATAGTGTTACCACCAAACTCAGGGTGGTATTTAACGCTTCAAACTCGTCCTCCAGTGGCGTAAGCCTCAATAATGTTTTATACCCAGGTCCTGCTCTACAGGCAGATCTCACCGTTCTAGTTTTGCGGTGGAGATTTTTCCGCTATGTTTTTAATGCGGATATTGATCAAACCCCTTATCAACGCATATTGTTTCGTGACAATCCCTCAGCTGAAGTGCAGGACTATTAGCTTACTAAGATCACGTTCGGAGTGAACTGTGTACCGTATTTAGCGATTCGTACTCTTTTACCATTGGCAAACGATTGTGAACCTCAAAGTCCTGCGGCATCTGAAATTTTAAGATCCCAAATGTACGTCGATGACGTACCAGCGGGATCTCATGAGCTTGAGGACGCTTGCAAGAGGCGCGATGAGCCTCTTCGGCTGGTTTCGTTCTGAGAAAGTGGACGGCTAATCATTTGCGTCTCTTAGATAACATACCCCAGGAGAATCTGCTTGATGCAGACTTCTTAAAGTTTTCAGATGCTAGTACTACTAAAACCCTAGGCTTGCGATGGGATGCTAAAAGGGATAGCTTCTATTTCAAAGATTATAAGAAGATTATAATGCAACAGATTTGGAAAGATAAGACAGAGTGGGACGAAATTTTGAAACCCTTAACCCTTGTTCAATGGCGTACATTTTTGGATGACTATCCTAATATTGAGAAAATTAACATTCCAAGATGGGTTAATTTTCTTCCGAAAATTAAGTTGAACTTCATGCGTTTTGTGATGCTTCTGAGAAGGCGTATGGTACAGCCCTCTATATCCGAAGCTTATCTTCAGAAGGTATCACTGTGCATTTGCTTGCTTCTAAAACAAAGGTAGCTCCTGTAAAATCTAAAACATTACCCCGTTTAGAACTTTGCGGAGCGGCTTTGATGGCGAAAATTGTAGAATCGTTATGCAGTCAATTAAATCTGGCAAAGAATAAGATTTATTTTTGGACTGATTCTACTATTGTTTTATCTTGGCTTAAAACCCCCCTGGCATTGGCCAACCTTTGTTAAGAACAGAATTGCACTGATTCTGGAAAAAGTTGGTAATGAGAATTGGTCTCATGTAGATTCCAAGGACAGCCCCGCCGATTTGGCAAGCCGTGGAATTCTAGCACGAGACTTAGTTGACAATTCTCTTTGGTGGCACGTACCTTCGTAGTTAAGTCTATCGCGAAAGTTCTGGCCACAATCTACCCCCAATGATCACCAACATTTAGAAGTTCGAGCTTTTGCAGTTCAGACTAAACCCCCGCCGCATGACATACTTGAACGTTTCTCGGATTTACCCCGTGCAATGTGAATTATTTCGTATTGGTTCAGGAGTTTGCAATATTTCAGAACCCGAAAATGTTTGTATGACGCCTTAGATTTAACCCATTCAGAAATGAAGTTTACGAGAGATCGTTTGATTTTAGTATGTCAGCAGAATTTTATCCCCGAATACACTCAATTGTCAAACTCTGTACCCATTTCGTCAAAGAGCAATTTGCTCACGTTGAATCCCTTTATCGACTCAAATAGTTTTGTCAGAATCAACGGTCGACTAATTCGGTCGCCTGGCTTGACTTATGATGAACGCTACCCTAAAATTTTACCCTATTCTGTTTTACCCGTTTGTATGTGAAATATATTCACAAATGTTCTGCTCATGGCGGACATTCTTTAATGCTTCGTTTGATGAGGAGCGAATTCTGGGTCCCGAAGTTGAAGAACTTAATTCGTACAGTTATTCATAATTGTAAAAGGTGCACGATTTATCGAAAAAAAAACCGGTGAGCAAATTATGGCTGCTTTACCCCCTGAACGGACAGTTCTTTCGAGACCGTTTACCCATACCGGTTTAGATTTTGCAGGTCCTTTCGACATTAAGTCCTATATTGGTAGCGGCTGCCGAATCACTAAGGGCTTTGTTCTCGTTTTTGTGTGCTTTGCTACAAAGGCAATTCATTTAGAGGCCACTGGTGATATGTCCCTCCTATTTATACTCCGACAATGGAACTGCATTCGTAGGTGCGGCCAGCTTACTGGACGCTGACCGAAAAAAATTTTTATCCAAAATGCGACAGAAAATTCTTTTACGAAATAGTTTTCAGCCTATTGAATGGCATTTTATACCCCCTGGAGCTCCTCATATGGGCGGCTTGTGGGAAGCCGGTGTAAAGAGTGTTAAAACTCATTTACGAAAAATTTCTGGAGTGCAGAAATTCACATTTGAGGAATTTACGACGATGTTAACCCGAATAGAAGCTTGTCTAAATTCTAGACCCTGATTGCCATGACCGATGACCCAGTTGACCTAGTCCCATTAACCCCCGGTCACTTTCTCATTGGAACGCCTCTGTTAGCACCCCCTGAACCCGATCATTCCGATTTATCCTTGAGCATTGCTAACAGATGGCAAAAATTGAAGGTACTTCATCACCATTTTGCTCAGCGGTGGAAAGAAGAATACCTTAAGGAGCTTTACCGTCGGGTGAAGTGGAAATATCCTAAAAAAGATATTGAAGTAGGAGATTTAGTGGTGATTCGTCAGGATAATTTACCCCCAAATGAATGGAGATTAGGTTGGATAGAGAAGACTCATGTAGGGCATGATTCTAAGGTCCGCACAGCGGACGTGAAAACAACTTCCAGTATTTTTACTCGACCGATCGTAAATCTAGTTCTCTTACCGAGTGCAGAATCCCACTAATTTATTTTTGTATTTTTTCCTTTTTTTGTTTACTCCCGTTTAGTAATATGTCAAGTGCTTCGCTTCGATTAGAGGTTCACCGTAAACCAGTTGAAGGTCCTGAATCTGTCACTGCCCCAAAAACCCCGCGCGACGAGAACCTTCGTGATTGCCGGCTGTGTAAAGACGAGCACGTCCTAAGAAAGTGCTTGAAATTCAGTAAAATGTCGGTGAAGGAACGTTGGGAAACCGTTGTGAAGCACAAATACTGCTTCAACTGTTTGGCTTACTCACATATGAGGGATAAATACACGAGTCGTGAGAGGTGCATTGAATGCAAGGCTGAGCACCACACTCTCCTCCATTGAAATAGAAAGGCTCATAAGCGTGATGAGCCAAAACCCCCCCATACCCGAGATAGCACTGTTTCTCAAGCGTTAAAACCGTCGAAGAAGGCCCACCGTAATAGGAATAAGCGACGCAATGCCCAGGTCGCTAATTGCCCACACAATTGCTGTTCTCAAAAGCCGCAACAACACCGTCAACCCACAGCACCACCTACAGCTTTCCTAGGCACAACTCAGACCCCAGCTACCATAGTTATTAACGTTATGAACGTGCGTATCTCTTAAATTTCTTATTTTTTTTATATACATATATTTCTATCTTGTATTATTTTTACTTGCTTACATTGAATTTTTTTGAATTGTTAAGTGAATTTTTTTTTTTTTGAATATTTCGAGGAAAACAGCCTTTTTACACTTGCTCACACCTTTCATCTTTCATCAAATCAACAAGATTTTAACATCTTCCCATACGAATTGTACGTGTTTGTGTGTCAACATTTTTCAACATATTTTCAAGATGTTCCTAACTCATTTTGTTCCACTCAGCATCTTTCGATTGTTTTAGTGTCTTCACTAGAAATTGATGTAAAAAAATACATACCATCACTAGAAAAAAAAAATTACAAGCGCAGAAAAAAAAATACATACAACGAGTGGACCTAAAATATGTCGTATAAAATAAGATATTTTAATTATTTTCATCCTATAACAAAATTTAACGAAATCTGCATATTGAAATAAAAATTGATTTCCAAGGGCAATAATTAATACAATTAATACATAATTTTTAAATTCCATTTCCTTAATTTTTATTTGCGCAAACATGTAAAAAATATATTATGACAGATGAAGGATGAAAGATGTTGCTAATGTAAACAAGTTTTTTTAATTTTCAACATCTTCCACGCATTCCGCTAAGATGTGAGCAAGTGTCTAAAGGCTATTAAGCGAACTCATGTTCTTTGAAATAATAGTAAAAATATTTAATTTTAGTTAAGTGATTCCTTCAGTTAAACCGCGGCAGCTTAACCAAATCCGACTGTATTACATCTTTTTTACACAGACATTTTTTATGTGGCGCCAAAATAATTTTTGTGTTGTATTCCTGGCTAGGCATGATTTTCACATATACCTTTTTATTGATGCTTTTTGTTTTTTAGGTATTGTTGTTATTAAAAGAGGCTTTGGGTACAGTGTGACACACAACTTTTTACCTATAGGCGCTTGACATATGGGCTAATCCTGCGTTACGGACGTTACATTCGCACGAAAATTTGCTTCTTAAGATTGATACAGCTGGCGTTCACATCGGAATATTTTCATGAAATTTTTTGCAAAATGCCGTTCTTTGGGAGTACTTTTAAACTTGTTCTAAACTTAAAGGTTAACTGTTTTTGGAAAAAAGTTATGCTAGCTTAAAGTTCCGTTACGGACGTTACAAAAAATGGAAGTCGATTTTGGGGCTTATGTGCATTTGCACATTTTTTAGCTAATTTTGAATAACAAAAAAAAAAGTCCATATACAAAAAATTAAGTGGAATATATAACGATATCAATCCTGCTTAGAAAAGAAGGCTAAGTAGTCCCGTTAAACAAAAATCTTAAATTCTGTCTGTTAAGGACGTTACACTTTTTCCATTAAACCAAATTGTGTATATAAAAAACATTCATGTATTTAAAAATCTTTTTAAACTTGTAATTATTAATTTATTAGTTACAAAAAAAAATTATAGAATATTCCATTACTCTTATATTAGCTTATATTCATTAATTAATTTTTTTATTTAACTGTTAAACATTATATCTTATGCTTAATAGACCCAGCTATTCGAGCTACTTTTATAGTTTTGTCATTGGAAAATCCCGATATGAATGATATGATTTAAGAGCTGGAATATTTTTACATTTATCCATGTTTTTGATATTTCGTCAGATATAGTTTTGACATAATTTTTACCAACGTAAATTAGGAAAACGCCATTTAAATATTTTTTCTAATTTGTGAAAATCTCGATAGTTTTTTAAGATGAGATTTTGGGCTTTTACTAGTTGCCAAACTTTTTGCTTAATAACAGCGCCAACACCGTCTACCGCTCCTTTTCCATGTGAAGTAGCAAAAAAAATTCCTAATTTCTAATGGAAAATCCAGTACGTAAACATTGCATGCATGGGCGTTCCGCCAAATATTTGAAGGGGGACATGGAGGTTGCAGTTTACAACATGGTTATTAATTTTTAAGAATTATTTTAGGTTTCAGAAGAATTTGAAATTCACCTCAATTTAAGTTGCAGATTGGGGGATCGCATGCTAATTAAACACACTTTTTGTTATTTTGAGGTGAAGTTTTTCGGGTTCTCGGCAGCAGCTCAGATTCAGATTCAGCAGATGAAAATTCATTATACTTCCACCTCATAATATTAAAATAAAACTTTTGGGTATTTTCATGCCGTTACGGACGTTACACACTTTGTCATTAATATTTTAAAAAAAAAGTGCAATAAAGGTTTTCTTTTCATCAGATTAAAGTGCATAAAAAACTCTGTTTATAAAGCTAGTTTGCAAAACAAAATTATTATAATTCACAGTGTACACACAGTGTACCCATTTTTAGTTCAAATTGTTAATATATATTAGATAACTTACAAATATGATTTTTATCTCAAATAAAAAAAATTAAACAAATTAAAGTTTTGCTATACGCTAAATACTGAAACGACTGTTTTTCCCACTTTTTTAACCATGAAAAATACCCTTTTTTTACAAAAATAAATGAAAGCAAGAGGTACGTTTAGGTTAGCCTCTGTCAAGGACAAACAAACCACTGTAAAACCTTATTGCATATATATTTTGAAGCTTGAATATGTATCCATTAACAAACATGTAGATTTTGGGCTACTTTCAATTTCTGCCTTTGGCTTAAAAATTTTCGGATTAGCCCATATGCTTATATATAAAGTAACTTTTATACCGAGTTTTAATTTAAGACAAACACGGATTTTTACTTTACTTAGTAAAAAAAAATTAAGAATTTAATGAATTTTAGGTTTACATTTTCAGGTATATATGTTTATATATGTATTTTGCTAATACGCATATCCTTTTAAGACTTCTCCTCTTTATATAAATGCCTAATTATTTTATTAGACCTATAAAGTTGTATTTCTTGCCCGCATATTTAAATCTATTATAATTAAGTTTGTGAGCATAAAAATATTATACATATATGTACATATATATAAAATATAATATTTATATACGATACAGCTACTTATATACATATGTATAAGCAAAATACAATCTGTTAAGAACGCATTGTGTGTTGTTTAAATTATAATAGCAAAATCCAATCTGTTAAGAAAGCATTGTGTGTTGTTTAAATTATTATGGCTGCTTCTGTACATTATTTAATGTTACGATTTATTTCATCATTTTCATGTTATCATATTTCACAAACAACAACAAATAAAAATACGTAATTTTTGAAACGAATTATTCGTTTTTGATTCTATTTTGCTTAGAATGAAATATATTTAAATTGTGAGGAATGAAAAACGGCGAATTTTAAAAACAAAATTTGTATTGCAAACGATTTAATTAAAAAAAAATATTTATTTTATTTGCGAAAAGAATGAAAAAACATGAAAATCCTAAATAGAATTTGTCTCGCAACTTTTAAATTTTTTTAATTCAGAGCATAACTCAAAAAACGAGAGAAAAAAATGAAATTGCATTCGCGAACACAATTTTTTGCGTACTATGCTCCAAAGAAAACCCTTGGTGTTAAAATTTTCAGTTATCAAAAAAAAATTATATAAAATAAATCTATATATATAAAAGTGAAACTCTATGTGTGTGTGTGTGTGTGTTAGCTATAGACTCTGAAACTGTAAAACCCATCGGACTCAAACTTTGGCAAGTTGTTGTACACATACCAGGGAGTGTTTATGGATGGAAAAGAAGTGGGTGGGGCCACGCCCATAAAAATTAGTTATCATTTTTAGCTACTTGCACTTGACCGATTTTTCTGAAACTTTGCACACATATTGAACTGTCATGATTTTATAATTTCGTGATTAAAAAAGTGGGCAGGACCACGCCCATAAAAAAGGTTATAATTTTGAGGTACTGGTACTGGTTCACCAATTTTTCTAAAACTTTTCACACACATATTGAAGTCTCATAATTATACAATTTCGTGATTAGAAAAGTGGGCAGGGCCACGCCCATAAAAAAAGTTATGATTTTGAGGTAGTTGCTCTGGATCGATTTTTGTGAAACTTTGTACACATAGTAAGTTGTCATGACTATACAATTTCTTGATTAGAAAAGTGGGCAGTGCCACGCACATTAAAAAAATGTTAAATTTTTAGGTTTTTGCACTTGATATTCAATTTAAATTCAGAATACATTTTCATTCATTAAGGGGCGTAGCAACGCGCGCCGGGCTTTTCTAGTTAAATAATAAATTAATTAAATTAATTAAAAGAAAAAATCAGTTTTAGCAATTATATTATTATCTACAAAATTTCCAATCCCAATTACGTTTAAAAATTTCGCATACTTGAGACGCTGGACCTCTATTGATATCTTTATTTAAAAACAAGTAAGAGCGCTATATTCGGCCGTGCCGAATCTTATATACCCTTCACAACGTGAATTCATGCAATAACAGTGGTTTGTGTCACCATTCATCCCATATGAAATACGTACATACATATAAAAACATACATATATAAAAACGTCCCATTGTAAAATTATAAATTCACGTATGAATGTTAAAAATAACCAAAAAAAAAAAAATTAAAAAAAAAAATTTTTAAGAAAAAAAAAAAATTTAAAAAAAAAAAAAATTTAAAAAAAAAAATTTTTTTAAAAATTATTATGTATATAATATATACAAAACAAAAAAAAAAAAATAAAAAAAAAATTAAAAAAAAAAAAATTATAATAAATATATAAATAATATATTAAATAAAAAATAAAAAAAAAATAATTAAAAAAAATAAAAAAAAAAAATTAAAAAAATTTTTTTTTGGCTCAGCTGGGATTCGATGCCACGTTTTCTCTAACCAGTATACAGGTTTGTATGTATGTATGTTGTTGTTGTAATGTTGCTTTTGTGAAAAAAAAATCGAGGTGGTCGTGGGTTTTTGCTCATATCTCAGTTGTTTATGTATTGCTATTGTTTTCAATAGCGATCTACTCCCGAATATTTCTGATATTTTAATACCTCACCCGAGTCCAAGCGATGTCGGGGGGCTTCAAAAAGTTGATTTCAACATACACACGGACAGACGGACAGACGGACAGACTGACAGCGCTTAATCGACTCCCCTATTCATAAGCTTTCAGAAAATATATACTTTATGGGGTCGGAAATCAAAATTGTAGAAATTTCACACGGAATGACAAACCTATATATACCCTTTTTCACTGTGTGAAGGGTATAACAAGTAAGAGCGCTATATTCGGCCGTGCCAAATCTTTTATACCCTTCACAACGTGTAGTCATGCAATAACAATTGTTTGTATCACCATTCATCTCGATGCCACGTTTACTTTAAACAGTATGTAGTAGATGGTTGTTGTAATTGTGAAAAAAAACGAGGTGGTCGTGGTTTTTTGCTTATATCTCAGAAAGTTATGGGTCGATTGTGCTGAATTTCAATAGCGATTCATTCCTGGATATTTTAAAGAGATTGATACCATATACAGATCTGAGGAACATATAGTTGCTTCTAAAAGTTGATTTTAACCAACACACGGACAGACGGACAAGGTTTAATCGGCTCCTCTATTCATAAGCTTTTAGAAAATATATAATTTATGGGGTCGGAAATGAAAATTGTAGAAATTACAAACGGAATGACAAAGCTATATATACCCTTGTGCACCACAGGTGAAGGGTATAAAAATGTGTTTGAATAAAAATAAAATAATAAATAATGTACTAAATAAAATTAAAATATATACAATGTCAAAAAACCATATATAAACTGGAATGTTTCCCTGTATGACCGCGAAGGAAAATACAAAAGAGAATTCGAGATGGTTTCCTTCCAAATGTTTCCCTGTGTAAACGGGGACTAATGAACATAGAAGTGTACGATGTGTTTCAAAGAGAGCAACACACAGTAATCACTTTAAACAATATATGTATGTGACATGTCAAGCACGATTCATTTTGAGAATGAATGCACAATTTTTCGAATTAGTACCATTCATGCTGGACTCTACTTGGTATCCAAGGTTTACCGTTTGGCGGCAACGGAAGCTCAAAGTAGTGCGTTTTTCACAAAGTCCGACACGTTTAAACGAAATTTTTGGAACATACTTATATTCTCCACAAATAACACAAAAACAAACAAGATTATTTAAACACGTACTTCTTGAGGAAGACATACTGAAATTTATAAAGAATCTAGTTAAGTTACACCGCTACTGATATAAACTATCGACTACTTATGTAAGTTTAAGACGGTACCTGTATCTAACTAACTAGAGCTGCTACAACAAATCTGAGGGTAGATTTGAAATCAGCGCACCCAAATTAGTAAACAACAGTAGAAAAACTTTATGCAACAAAAATAAAGTGTTATTTTGTTTTTCTGTGTAATAATTTACGCATTTATTGTCAGCTGGCCGAAAGGGTTTTTAAGGGGATAATTATGCGAAATTTGGATGGGGTGTAGAGAAATACTTGTACGAGTGTATATGGTGCGATGCGATGAGTATTACATCAATGCAAGCAATGGAGGCAAAGCTATGGTTGCTGTCGTTGAACTTAATTATAAAAGTTATTAATGCGGGATCAGCAATTTAAATGCTGGCACAAGTGATGGGATCGTCTTAGATTGAATTTGGAGCATAGAAGAATCCTGCGCTTCGTGAATAAAGAGATTAAGTATATCGATGGAGCACATGAGTCAAAAGAAAGTGATTAAAAGTCTACATCGCACAAAAAAGGTTAAGGGACACGTAGGTATAGTAAGAAATGAGAGGGGATATTCGACGATATTCTGTACAGCAGAACCTATTGCTTTTGTAAAAGGTAAAAGGTCAATTATCTTTTAATGGGTAAACTCTGTAAGCCTGCATAGGTGGATGGAAGAACCACTTGTAGATACACTCATATGGTGTTCGAAGGCAGGAGTGCAGTAGAAGTACTCGGATTTTTTTATTTACTTTTCGACTCTGCGCCTTATTGGCAAAAAAAAATAAAAAAAACGAGTTAGATAATAACTAAATTGGTTCCAAGACATGAAGGATATCATCTGAAGACGATTCAGATCGAGGGTGATGATATATGTAGATTGTGCCTGGAGGATGTTGAGACAGCAGCGAACTAAGTATGCGAAATCCAGCACTAGCAGGCGGAAGAATAATGATCACGAGAGTCTAAAAGGTATTCCAAAGGTCTGTGCGATAAATATTGTCGGATATGAGCAGTATGCGCCGGTTATGACGCGGCACTTAGTTAAGTAGGGGATACCGATCGGTAGCCTTAAAATTACTAAGGCATCAAAGGGTCGAAAAGGGACCTGAAATGATATCGGTTTGACTCTGCATTCCTCTACCCTTCACTATTCTGATAATACGTAAATGATTGGAAAAGAGTGACAATTTATTCAAAAAATCAAAAAACATAACAACAAAAACAGAACTAAAAATATTTTTTATAGTTACATAAATATTTTGTATATTTAGTTTAAATTATATCAAGTAAAACTAAAGCAATTATTATTATAACCGACTGTGATAACATTCACGCATTTGTTCGTCGTTTGCTAAAGTAAGAAATAGAAAAATATTTGTTGTCAATTTCGTCGCGTATGGCAAATTTTGCCTGACGCCAAGATTGTGTGCATTTTTATATACATAGATATCGAAGCTTCAGCGCTAAAATAACTTAACCAAAAAAACAAAATTTTACAGGAAAAGGATTTTTAATGTTTGTGCAATTCGTTCAGGATTTTTAATAATGTAGACTGCTTACGATCTTATGCAACTTATAGGTTTATCTTAATTTTAGTTAATCTTAAGAGAATTTTTTATTTTTCAGTTGCGTTAATTTTGTCGTCTATAACAGGTTAAACTAAAAAGTTACAATGAAAATTGTGTAGCACAGAGAAGAAAATTTTGAAGGAGAATCTTTTAATTCTTTTAATGTTTTGATTTTTTATTATGTCTTAATATAATCAATAACCGCTTTAAATTGCCAATATTCAATATTATATCTCTAGGTGGTGAACATGTAAATATCTTAAAACCTAAAAATTTTACAAATAATATACGAAAATACATTTTACTAAAGCCACTATATTAAAACGATTCTGTTGCCATTATATAAATAATGGTAAAATTTTAAGGGCCGGTGTTGAATATGAATCACGCCTAAACGTCAAATTTTTTTCTGCATTTAATTTGACATTTCTCAATTTTAGACTAACGCAATTTGAACCAGGCTTATTATGAAAATTTTTAATTAAAATGCATTTCGTGCACTTCGTGTTTGTTTTTGTCAACATAATCGTTCAAATTTGTCCACAATCGGGAGAATCGTGAAAAATATTTAAATTTCAGCTAAACTGGTCTGTATGAAATGTGAAAATATCTGTGAATGCCTTTTTAGTTCGTTGAACGGAAAACATTGCTGGCGAAAGAGCAGTCAACCTCGACTCATCATCGTGCCCAACAATTGAACATCAATATTGTCAGTAAAAATTTGAACCATCGGATGGATGGGTGCCACCAAGGTCGCGACGGCCATTTGGTCGATATTTTGTTCCATACATAATTCAGCCTTGTTATCATAATTAATTGTCATAATACAAATAAATGACAATTATTTCCTAAATAAATTGTGTTTTATTTAAAATCAACATCGGCTCTTAAAATTTAACCACCCTTTATTTAAATATTAAAAACTTAAATTTGTTTATAACTACAATGTTAATTTTTATAATTTGGTTTCTTATCTGTGGCGTTCTCTTATACATTAGTGTTGTTGTTATATATTTTTTTTTCAATTAAATTTGACAGTTTGTGTTAAAAGATTAATGCTCAGCAATGCATTATAACACTCATTGCTAACTATGTGTTCTATTACATATTCGTGCGGTCCACACGTTAATATCTTGTGTTGGCAAAAGAATTTGACAATTGCTGTGGCAATCATTGCCAAACATATTGCTCGTGTTATCGGGGGCTTGAGAACAACTGGAAAATCCTTAGATACAAATATAAGAGGTTAATTACTCTGCTCTACGAAAAATAATTTTTTGTCTTCCCGTTAATAAAAACTATGTGGACCATATGGATTTTGATGCGCTGAACTCAAATCCGTTGTCGGTTTTTTTCCATCAGATTGGGAGTTTCTTTTATGGGCGTGGCAAATTTTTTCCCTAAATTAGTCAGGTGCGGAGAAATATTTCATCCAACCTCGAGAACTAGTCATCCGATTTTCGAAGATAAAACACCAGAAGATGTGTAACAAAATTGTATTTATTTTAGTCGAATAGAATTTCTCTCTATCTCTTATCGTTTTGGAATTATTCAAAAATTAATGGCGAAAAAAAAAATTTTTCATGCAAAATTTGTAATTTTTTTCAATTTAAAAATATAATTAAAAAAATATAAAGCAAATAGTCAACATTTTTTTTTCTGAGAGCCACTTATCTTAGAAATAAAAAAAGCCATAAACCATTAAAATCGGTTAAAAAATGTAGATTTTATTGTCAATTTACCGCAGGTACCCAATATTTACCAAATATGTGTAATGCAGCACACAACGTCAGAGTGGGCGCACTAAAGCGCCTTGTAGCAACAATTAATGGCAACTATTTACTTCTATATATTTTCGTACAGCAAAAACAAATACAACCAAAAAAAATTTGCCAGATTGTAATTTTGTAGCAACGCCTCGCATAAAGCACCCACAATGTCGTCACCCGTAGATAACTTCAAATTACAATAAAAAATTAAAATATTTACAGCCTATTTTATTTAAAACTAGCATTTAACCCGCTACTTCGTTAGCGCAGTTTTTACTATTTTTGGTTCAATTTATGACAATGTGTATCTCTGATTCAATTTACTTAGAAAAATTAAAAGTAGAGTAAAAATATTTCGAGCATATATTTTATAACTAAAAACAAGATCAATGCTACTGAGTTTCAAAAATTAAGATTCAAAATTTGCAAAAATGAAACTAAAATAATAAAAGTAACATTTTTCCTTTCACTAAAACTTCCACAAGAGAAAAAGTAATTTTAGGCGTCCATAATATTAGAAGTTAGACCTCGGATCAAGAAACACTAATTTTAAGAATCCATGTTTACAAACGTAAAAGTACAAAGAGTACAATAAAAATGCGAAAAGGCTTTTTTTGTGTCTTCAATATCATTTTAATTCTAAACTTGAATCAATTATCCTTTATTTCACAATTTTAACTTTATAAACGTAGAAAATACAAAAATTACCATAAAAATTCAAAAAAGTACCTTTTTGGTCACTCATAAAATTTTTAGTCTCACCTTATATCAGTAGTCACTAATTTTAAAATTCTAGCTTCGCAAACGTTGAAAATACAAAAAGGACCATACAAATTCAAAAAAGTACGTTTTTGGTCGCCCATAACATTTTCAGTCTCACCTTGTATCAATAGTTACTAATTTCAAATTCTAGCTTAGCAAACGTTAAAAATACCAAGAGTACCATAAAAATTCAAAAAAGTACCTTTTTGTCGCAAATAACATTTTTAGTGTCACTTATAAACAATAGTCTTTGATTGTACAATCCTATCTTCATAAGCGTAGAAAATACAAAAAGTACCATAAAAATTCAAAAAAGTACCTTTTTGGTCGCCCATAACATTTTTAGTCTCACCTGAAATCAAAAGTCCTTGATTGCACAATCCTACCGTCATAAACGTAGAAAATACAAAAAGTACCATAAAAATTCAAAAAAATACCTTTTTGGTCGCACATAACATTTTTAGTCTCATCTGGAATCAATAGTTCATGATTGAGCTATCCTATCTTCATAAACGTAGAAAATAAGAAAAGTACCACAAAAATTCAAAACAGTACCTTCTTGGTCGACCATAAGATTTTCAGTCTCATCTTGTATCAATAGTCCTTTATTTTACAACTCTACATTTATAAACGTAAAAAATACAAAAAGTACCATAGAAAAGCGAAAAAATACATTTTTGGTCAAAGTTCCAAATTCCAAGTTTAAAATGTTCAAATATCTATGTAACAAAATATATTAATAGAGATGAATTTAAGTCAGTAAATCTACTCTTTTTTGCATAAAAGTAATTATGTTCTAAAAAGTAACAAACTCCTTTCCCGATCTTTCCCCATTCTACCCTGTTAGGAATGTGTTTAAATTTTTACTAAAATACATAGTTTTTATGTCTGGTGAAATCCCAATTAAAAATTTTGGGAAAATTGGCCGTCTAATTAGGAATTACATATATTTTTCAGAATTTTTTCCCTTTTTGGTACCTTTTTTGTCCCCGAAAAAGTTTCCAAAAATTTCACCTAAATAATTGTTCATATTCTATATTCTAATTGTCAAATTTTGTCCCATTGAATAATATTAGAAAAGTTTGTTTTAAAAAAAGTACCAAAATAGGGAAAATTTTTACCCATTATACATGCGAGTTTGAAAAAAGTGCCGAATTCTTGTTTATATTTTTCCGAGGACTACTTAAAACAGTTTAAATTTTTGTCCTAGCTTTATGTGTTTGGAAGTTACGTAGGGTAACAAAAAAGTACAAAATTATAGTTTTTACCCGTTTTTTCCCCTTAGGGTTTGAGAATTAAAAAAAGGGCCAGACACCTGTCAGCTTATTTTTTCTGCAAATTACAATACTTTTTGAATTTAATTTGTATCATTTTTAGTTTAGCAGATATAAGATTACCGATTTTACCCATTTTTACCCTTTTTTGCCCCCTTTAATTACGAATTTCTAAAAATCCCTTCTTAGTGGAGCTATACATTGAAAGAGGAACCGATTGTCCAAATTTCATGTCTCTAGCTCTTTGCGTTTGGGCTGTGCGATGATGAATCAGTCAGTCACTTTACTGTTTTATATACACAAAACTTTTGTTAATAATTATTAATTTTTATTTAGGAAACATTGTTAAAATAAAAAGTAACTTAAGTTGTCCATGCTGTTTCTTCCACGTCATTCAATTTCGTTTTAAAGATCTTGTCCTTCATAAGCTGTTGCATTTGTGGACCTATAAATATGCCTTCTTTTACTTTAGCATCGCTGATTCTAGGAAATTTGCTCTTAATGTATAGAAAGCCTTCGTCCTTGTTCATTGCTTTAACAAAATTTTTCATTAGGCCTAGCTTTATGTGAAGAGGAGGCAGAAAAGTTTGTTCTTTTTGAGTTAAAGGCTCTTTGCTACATTTTTTTCTCTTTGAATAAAATTTACTCTTTTCGGCCAAATTTTAACATTGTAGTGTTTTTCTTTCGCGCGGCTTTCCCATTCACATAAGAAGCAATAAAACTTAGTATATCCACCTTGCAATCCATTCAACATTCCTACGACTTTCAAATCTGCAAATTCCATGAGTAATGGGAATATAAAAATTTTGTGTAGTATCATCTTTATGCTACAATAGTTTTCTTTCATATTTCTTGCATACGCGAGTGGGACCGATGAAAATTTGTTGCCATTGTGAAGTAAAACGGCCTTCAAACTTGTCTTGGATGAATTAAAAAAAAGCCGCCAATCCTCAGATTTATGACTGAAACACAGTTGTCGCAAAAGTCCATCAGCATTATCACAAAATACCAAACCTTCCTCTCTGCTGAAACAACTCAAATAAGGTTGTTCTTTATTTCTAAAGTACGAGACGTTAACGTCCTTTTGCACCAAATTCCATTATTTTCGTTGGGATGCCAGAAGCTCAGACTTGTTTTTTTAAAAGCCCTAATTTACGAACTAAGTTATTCATATCAGTTTAATTCGAAAAATAAGGTTTACTCGTTGGACTTCCAAATGAATGCGAAGAAACAACCATGCTGGCGTAAGTGGATTCAGTTGCTGCAGAAAGCCCATCTTCTTCATCGTCTGTAGGAGGCAATTGAGGTAATAAATTTACTTGTAAGCTGGTAAACTGGTCGTTTGACGCATGCAGTATTTGGATATGTAACTTTATTTTTGGCTTTTTTTCGTAAACCCACGTGTTATGGCAAAAGTATCAATCATTTTGATGATTTTGTGGTTCACTCAAAATCGCTGACTTCATAAACGGCAAAGACTTATGACTTTCTTTTAAACAACCTCTTAAAGAACTTTCACAGCTACTACAACATATTTATGGCAGCCAATTTTTATCTCTATCTTCGAAACGAAACCCAAAATAACGGCGATAAGTATTTTTAATCTTAGAAGATATTGTCTCCCGTTGAGTACTTAAAGTTAGATCGCCACATACGTAACAAAATAAATTTGGAGACTTGTTACAAATCCTTGTCATTTTGTAATATGAAAGCGCTTTTGGATTCTTTAATTGCTTTATCTCTTTACATTTTTTTTTTTTTTTAATTTTTATTTTATCGAACTTTTTCTGTTTAAACTAATATTCAAATTTTAATCAGGCTCAAGTTCATATTAACATTCTTATTGTTACAAAGAATTTTTTTTTTTGTGATAAATGAAAGAATAATCTGAAAAATTATATTTTTACCGACAACTAGCCGAGTGGAATGCATTTTCGAAACCAGCTACGATTTCATCATCAGCACTCTTTGATCGGCGGGTGCATGTTGGTTGTAAATATCATCTACTTAACTCACGGGACTTAAGTTAATTGAATTCGGTAACTACTTTAGTTTTCTTTTTTCATATATTTTTACCACAATGAGTTATACTGTATACTGACCTCACAGAAAAATAAAACAAATTATTATAAACATTGATTGTTAAAAACAATCATATCTGTTCTTATCGCTACCTAACTGGTGGCTAGAGCAGGACAATAATAGTGATAAAAATGAAAGATAATAACAAACAAAAGTAAAATGGTTGCTGTTGGGCAAAAAATTTCAATCTAACTCATTGTGGTAAAAATATATGAAAAAGGAAAACTAAAGTAGTTACCGAATTCAATTAACTTAAGTCCCGTGAGTTAAATAGATGATATTTACAACAAACATGCACCCACCGATCAAAGAGTGCTGATGATGAAATCGTAGCTGGTTTCGAAAATGCACTATGCTCGGCAGTGCCGAATTTTTTATACCCACCACCAATTTTGTGTACTTTGATGGCACAAAATTTATTATTTTGTAATTAACAGTAATCGACATGTAATAATCTCTTTGTACTAAAAAATGTTTTATTTTCTTTTAGTACTTCGATTTGCTATCAATTTAATTCCTAAGGTTTGGTCTTACAATGAAACATTAAAAAGTTCTACATTAGAAATTACACTACTAACTCTTTTTGATAACAATGTTGTGGTTTTACGGAATCTGAATCTGTGGCCACAATTATTTAATTAATGTTTGAATTTACCTCAGATAATCTATTACAGACTTTATTTTTTTATTTTTGTTTATATAGAAATAATATGAGTTTAATATAAATCATTATATGGGAGGTTGGCATAATCTTTTGAAACTATATTTATATTTGCGTTCTTAAATTTACCAGAAAGCTACTTATGTATGAGAATTTTCATCATTATACATCTAGTTCTGTCGGTTTTATAAGCTTTTACATTTCATTACGAGTAAATTATGTGAGAAGTGGGCGTTGTAGTTTGAATGTCAAAGTAGTTTCTACTGAAAAAAACAACTTAAATATTTAATTTATTAATTATATGATTTTAAGATAAGCAGTTATATGGGAGGTAGGCGTTAAAGTGAGCGTGTCACCTTAATTTTCTGGCATAACAATAACATTGACTAGAAAGATAATTTTAGCAAATTTCATCATCATTCCTCTACTTTTGTCCATTTTACGAGCTTTTAAATTTCATTTAGCGTGTCGAAGTTATTTCTGCTAATGAATACAACTTAGATATGTCAATATAGTCCTGTATTATTCCAAAATCTTGATTCATAGAGAAATTATATAAATTTGAGATACAATTTTTTAAGGGAGGTGGGCGTGTCACATTTATTATCCGTTAGAACAAAGTCTTTGACCAAAAAGCAATGTTTGGGAAATTTCAGAATCATTCTTCTAATTTTGTCGGTTTTATTAGGTTTTAAATTTTATTAATACCGAAAAATACAGTATGCGGTAAAAATTTTCGTAAATTTTGATCTATAACTCCTTTCCTAATGCATAGATAGATTCAGGGAAAAACAATGTTTTTACTCTGGAAATATATATTCGAAGTTTCATGCTCTCTGCATTAGTGCGTTTAGACACAATTCCATTTTATTCGATGTTGGAAGGACACGGTTTTTTGACCTACTCTTGTATTACGAGCTATAAATCTCTTCTAATAATCCGATTTAGCCCGTTTTCAACAGACGGACGGACATTGCTAGATCGTCATAAAATGAAACCCTGATTCAGAAAATTTGTACTTTATGGGGTCTAAAACGTATATTTCCATGTGTTACAAACGGAATGACAAAGTGAATATATCTCCATCATTTTTTTGTTGGCGGGTATAATTATGCATTGAGTTTATGTATGTATGTGAGTTTAAAAATAAATATATAAAAAAAAATTTTTTGGGCTCAGCTGGGATTCGATGCCACATTCACTCTGACTTGTATACCACGTATGTGTATGTTGTTGTTGTGAAAAAAACGTGGTGGTCGTGGTTTTTTCTTCATAGCTCAGTTGTTTATTTACCGATTTTTCTGATTTTAAATACCGATCTACTCCCGAATATATCTGATATTGTAGTATCTAACGCAGGTTCAGGCGATGTCGGGGGCTTAAAAAAGTTGATTTCAACATACACACGAACAGACTGACAATGCTTAATTGACTTCAGAGAATATATACTTTATTGGGTCGGAAATGAAAATTGTAGATAGTTTACAGCAAATTACAACCCTACACTAAGGGAAAAACGTGCTAAAATCAAGATTTTATGCTTGAAATTAAGTATTTCAGTTTCAAAAGTATGTTAAGAGCGAAAATTTTTTACTCAAGAATATTTAAGATTCTATTCTTGAATAAATTCTCATTTTAAGATCGTATTCAAGATTTTGTTCTTAATAATAATTTCAAATTAAGATCATATTCTTAAAATTCAAGAATATAATCTTTGAAAAAATCTTATTTCAAGATCGAATTTAAGATTGTGTTCTTATTATAAGTTTTAAATCAAGAATAAATTCTTAAATATTAAGAATAAAATTCTTGTTTTTAAATTATTTTTTAATTTGAATTCTTAAAACAAGTCCATTGATTTTTACCAAATCCGATGTTGAATTAAAACAATTTCTTTTTTTAATTTTTATTTATTTTCTATCTAATACCCGGTGTGCTTCGCCACCCCCATCGTAATGAAATAAAAATTTTAAAGACTATATTATTTTTTATTCAGGCTCAAGTTCATTTTATATTAAATTTCTCATATATTTTCCTTTTTATATAGATATGAAGAAATCAATTTTTATTTTTTGGTAATGAAAGAATATACTGGAAAAGTTATTATCCCGACACCAGCCGAGTGGAATGCATTTTCGAAACCAGCTACGGTTTCATCATCAGCACTCTTTTGATCGGGATGTCTTAGTATTGATAGTAAATATCATCTATTTAACTCACAAGTTTATATGAAAATTGATTTCGTAAATTACTTTACCTATAAACTCATATATTTGCCATGGTGAGTGAGAACGAAATTTCTTTCAACACTAAAGCTTTTCCCCTTTATTCTTTTTTTAAAATTACCACATTTTAATCGTAGCTTTAAACCATCAGTCTGATGGCAATGAAAGCTCTTTTTTTTTTTTTTGTTGGTTGTAATACTCACAACTTTATTTAGATCATACATGTTCTTGTATTTGTCTATATGATCGATACACCGTGCCCTGTGTAATTGTTAATTTTTCTTTTTATTTAATTGTCGAACTATTTAATGTATTAAAGACTATATTATTTTTTATTCAGGCTCAAGTTCATTTTATATTAAATTTCTCATATATTTTCCTTTTTATATAGATATGAAGAAATCAATTTTTATTTTTTGGTAATGAAAGAATATACTGGAAAAGTTATTATCCCGACACCAGCCGAGTGGAATGCATTTTCGAAACCAGCTACGGTTTCATCATCAGCACTCTTTTGATCGGGATGTCTTAGTGCTGATAGTAAATATCATCTATTTAACTCACAAGTTTATATGAAAATTGATTTCGTAAATTACTTTACCTATAAACTCATATATTTGCCATGGTGAGTGAGAACGAAATTTCTTTCAACACTAAAGCTTTTCCCCTTTATTCTTTTTTTAAAATTACCACATTTTAATCGTAGCTTTAAACCATCAGTCTGATGGCAATGAAAGCTCTTTTTTTTTTTTTTTTGTTGGTTGTAATACTCACAACTTTATTTAGATCATACATGTTCTTGTATTTGTCTATATGATCGATACACCGTGCCCTGTGTAATTGTTAATTTTTCTTTTTATTTAATTGTCGAACTATTTAATGTATTAAAGACTATATTATTTTTTATTCAGGCTCAAGTTCATTTTATATTAAATTTCTCATATATTTTCCTTTTTATATAGATATGAAGAAATCAATTTTTATTTTTTGGTAATGAAAGAATATACTGGAAAAGTTATTATCCCGACACCAGCCGAGTGGAATGCATTTTCGAAACCAGCTACGGTTTCATCATCAGCACTCTTTTTATAGTTAAAAAATATATTTATTTTGCAAGTGCCACGCCTACTATTACTAAATCAACCATTTCTTATTTAAATAATCATATAGACGTCAAAGTGTCTTATGCAAAATTTGGGTACTCTAACTATTATCGCTTCCCAGGTGCCACGCCCACTTTTACTAAAGCATCCATTTCTTATCAAAAAAGTCATATAGATGTTAAAGCTTTTCGTGCAAAATTTGGGTACTCTAACTATTATCGCTTCCCAGATATATAGGAATTTTTGTATTTAATTCATATGACAGGTGCCACGCCCACTATTACTAAAGTATCTGTTTCTTATCAAAATAGTCATATAGATGTCAAAGCTTCTCGTGCAATATTTGGGTACTCTAACTGATATCGCTACCCGAATATACGAATTTTAGAATTCAATTACTATTAGAGCTGCCACGCCCACTATTTCTAATGTACCCATTTTTTCAGAAATGTTTATTTGGGTGTCAAAGTTGCTCTTGCAAAATTTTAGTACTCTAATCGATATCATTTTCCAAATATACGAAATTTAGTATTTAATTCATGTGGCCACGCCTACTATTGAAAGTCCGCCCATTTTTTACCCAAATGTTCGTGTGGATGCCAAAGCTTACCGTATTTATTGTGAAGACTCTAGCTGCATTAACTTTCGTGATATATAATATTTAATACTTATTCTTTAATAGGGCGTGGCACCCCGCCCCATTACAATTTCAAACCAAAGTATAGCCTATAATTCCTTCCAGACATACAGAAAGATTCTGTGAAAATTTCAAGGAAATCGGTCCAGCCGTTTAACCGTCTATAATGCACAAACAAACATACAAACACACATTGATTTTTATATTTACTTATGTGTATGTGTTAAAAATAAACAAGTAAAAGCACTATATTCGGCTGTGCCGAATCTTTTATACCCACCACCAATTTTGTGTACATTTAAAGCACAATATTTATTATTTTGTTAATCATTATGGAATAATCTCTTTATAATAAAATATGTATCACTTTCTTTGTAGAGGGTGGTTAAATTTTAAGGGCCCATGTTAAAGGTGAACTACACCTAGTCTTTAAATTTGTTTTCTGCATTTCACTTGACATTTCTCAATCTCAAACTTATTCAATTTGATCCGTGGAAAGATACGCAAATGAGCAACGCTTTAAAGTTATTCAGGTTTTTTATAAAAATGGGCGTTCAAGTCAAAATGCATTTTGTGCATAATTCTTTTGATCAACATAATCGTTCAAATTCGTCCACAATCGGGAAAAATGTAAAAAATATTTAAATTTCTGCAAAACAGGTCTGTATAAAATGTTAGAAAATCTGTGAATGCCTTCTTAGTTCGTTGAATGGACACCAGTGGCGTTTTTTTCCGATAGTGTGGCGAAAGAGCAGTCAACCTCGCCTCATCATCATGCCTAACAATTGAGCATCAACATTGTCATTGAAAATTTGGACCATCAGATAGAAGGATGGGGGGGCCATTTGGCAGATATTTTGTTAAATACATAATTGAACCATACAAATATTATCATTACAAAAAGAAATAATAATAATATCCTAAATAATCCTAATAATGTGTTTTATTTAAATTCAACATCGGTCCTTAAAATTTAACCACCCTTTATAACTTCGATATGCTACTAAAATGCTTTTGTAAATGTAGTCTTTTAATGAAAGTGGGCGTTAAAGTAGGCGTGCCAATAAAGTTTCTGCTAATAAACACAACTTAGATATTTCAATATAGTCCTTTATTTTCCCAAAAACTTTGTCAATAGAGAAATTACATGAATTTAAGATAAACCGTTATATGGGAGGTAGGTGTTAAAGTGAGCGCGTCACCTTAACTTTTTGGCACAACAATTGCATTGATTAGAAGGATATACGTAGCAAATTTTATCATCATACCTCTAATTTTGGCGGTTTTATGAGCTTTTAAATTTCATTAACGGTAGATAACGTGAAAAGTGGGCGTTATAGTAGGCGTGTCAAAGTTATTTTTGCGAATGAGTACAACTTAGATGTTTCATTATAGCCCTTTATTATTCCAAAATCTTTATTAGTAGAGAAATTATATGAATTTTAGATAAAACGTTATATGGGAGGTGGGCGTAAAAGTGGGCGTGGCACCTTAATTTTCTGGCACAGTAATGACATTGCCTAGCGGGATAGACGTAGCGAATTTTATCATCATACCTCTCATTTTGGCGGTTTTATGAGCTTTTAAATTTCATTAACGGTAGATAAAGTGAAAAGTGGGCGTTATAGTAGGCGTGTCAAAGCTGTTTTTGCGAATGAGTAAAACTTGGGTGTTTCAATATAGCCCTTTATTATTCCAAAATCTTTATTAATAGAAAAATTATATGAATTTTAGATAAAACGTTATATGGGAGGTGGGCGTAAAAGTGGGCGTGGCACATTGATTTTCCGTTACAAAAAAGCCTCTCACCAAAAAACAAAGTGTGAAAATTTCAGAGTCGTACATCCAATTTTGTTGCTTTTATGACGTTTTTGTTTTTAAATATACAGAAAAATACACTGTGCGGTATAAATTTTCGTACATTTTTATCGATTACTCCTCTCCTAATAAATAGATTTAAATAATTTTTGGGGAAAAATATTGTTTTTACCCAGGAAATATATATTCGAAGTTTCATGAGTCTACGTTAATGCGTTTGGACACAATTCCATTTTATTCGATGTTTGAAGGACACGGTTTTTTCGACCTACCCTTGCTTTTCGAGCTATAACTCTCTTCCTAATATTCCGATTTAGCCCATTTTCAATACCAAACAAACCTTGTCTATAAGAAAGATTCTGGCAAAATTTGAGCCCCCTAGCTTTTTCGGTGCGACCTCTATCGTGCTTTCAACAGACGGACAGACGGACGGACATAGCTAGATCGTCATCAAATCAAACCCTGATTCAGAATATATATACTTTATGGGGTCTAAAATGGATATTTCGATGTGTTACAAACGGAATGACAAAATGAATATACCCCCACCATTTTTTTGGTGGCGGGTATAAAAAGAAACGCAATGATAATATAATATTTACAAAAACATATGTATGTGAATACTTATATTGACTTAGTTCTATAAATGGATATAAATGTAAAGGAGGTCTAGTAAATTCAGAAATTTCAATTACATATATTTCATTAAGCAAGGAACCAATTTCATAAGACTAAAAGTGTTTATCGAACTCATTTACTTGGATTGCTTGGCACAAAACATAAACTTTTTCGTTTTGAATTAAAAAAAATTGATTTTGTTAAGTAGAAAACTTTTTGTGTGAAAGTCAATTTTATAAAGCGTGACTAGAAAAGCCCGGCGCGAGTTGCTACGCCCCTTAATGCATAAAAATGCATTCTGAGTTTAAATTGAATATCAAGTGCAAAAAGATAAAAATTATAACTTTTCTTAAAGGGTGTGGCACTGACCACTTTTTTAATCACGAAACTGTATAGTCATGACAGCTCAATATGTATGCAACGTTTCAGAAAAATCGGTAAAGTTCAAGTAGCTGAAAATGATAATTTTTTTTTATGGGCGTGACACTTCCCACTTTTCTAATCTAGAAATTGTATAATCATGAGAGCTCAATATGTGTGCAAAGTTTCACAAAAATCGGTCCAGAGAAAGTACCTAAAAATTATAACTTTTTTTATGGGCGTGGCCCTGCCCACTTTTCCAATCACGAAATTATATAGTCATAACAGCTCTATATGTGTGCAAAGTTTCAGAGAAATCGGTCCAGTGTAAGTACCTTAAAATAATAACATTTTTATGGGCGTGGCCCTGCCCACTTTTCTAATCACGAAATTATATAGTCATGACAGCTCAATATTTGTGAAAAGTTTCAGAAAAATCGGTCAAGTGCAAGTAGCTAAAAATTATAACTAATTTTTTATGGGCGTGGCCCGACCACTTTTTTTCAACCAATAAACACTCCCTGGTATGAGTACAACAACTTGCCAGAGCTTGAGTCCGATCGGTTTTACAGTTTCGGAGTCTATAGCTAACACACACACACACACACAGAAAGAGTTTCACTTTTATATATATAGATATAATGCTAAGATATTTACGTCTTGAATTTGAAAAGTGAAGAAAGATGTACATGGTAATGGCTCTCTAACTTTCCGTGCACTACTATTTGTCTTATGTTGTTTGTATACCCTTTACACAGTAAGAAAGGGTATATATAGCTTTGTCATTCCGTTTGTAATTTCTAAAATTTTCATTTCCGACCCCATAAATTATACATTTTCTGAAAGCTTATGAATAGAGGAGTCGATTGACCGTCTGCCGTCGGTCCGTGTGTATGTTGAAATCAACTTTTTAAAGCCCTCCGACATCGCCTGGAGGTATTTAATTATCAGAAATATTTGGGAACAGATCGGTATTGAAAATCAGAAACATCGGTACATAAACAACTGAGATATGAGCAAAAAACCGGACACTTCGTTTTTTTTAACACAAAAACATCATACAACAAGTAACAGTGCTATATTCGGCCGTGCCGAATCTTGTACATCCTTCACAATGTGTAGTCATGCAATAACAATTGTTTGAATCACCATTTATCTCATATGAATTACGTACATACATACATATAAACAAGTAAGAGCGCTATATTCGGCCGTGCCGAATCTTGTATACCCTTCACAACGTGTAGTCATGCAATAACAGTAGTTTGTATCACCATTCATCCCATATGAAAAACGTACATACATATAAAAACATACATATATAAAAACATCCCATTGTAAAATTATAAATTCACGTATGTATGTTAAAAGAAAAAAAATTAAAAAAAAAAAAAAATTTAAAAAAAAAAATTTTTTAAAAAATTTTTTAAAAAAATTAAAAAAAAAATTTTAAAAAATAATAATAATAAATATAAAACAAAAAAAAAATTAAAAAAAAAAATTTTTAAAAAAATTAAAAAAAAAAATAAAAAAAAAATTAAAAAAAATAAAAAATTTTTTTTTTTGGCTCAGCTGGGATTCGATGCCACGTTTTGTCTAACCAGTATACACGTTTGTATGTATGTATGTTGTTGTTGTAATGTTGTTTTTGTGAAAAAAAAAATCGAGGTGGTCGTGGGTTTTTGCTCATATCTCGATTGTTTATGTACCGATGTTTCTGGATTTCAATACCGATCTACTCCCGAATATTTCTGATATTTTAATACCTTACCCGGGTCCAAGCGATGTCGGGGGGCTTTAAAAAGTTGATTTCAACATACACACGGACAGACGGACAGACTGACAGAGCTTAATCGACTCCCCTATTCATAAGCTTTCAGAAAATATATACTTTATGGGGTCGGAAATGAAAATTGTAGAAATTTCACACGGAATGACAAACCTATATATACCCTTTTTCACTGTGTGAAGGGTATACAAATATATGGTCTAATCCGAAAATTTTTAATCCAAAGGCAGAAATTTAAAGTTGCCAAAATCCAAATGTTTTTTAATGGAATAATAGGATACATATTCAAGCTTCAAAATATATAAGCAATAAGGTTTTACGGTGGTTTGTTTGTCCTTAGCAGAGGCTAACCTAAACGTACCTCTTGCTTTCGTTTATTTTGGTCAAAAAAGTGGACAAAACAGTCGTTTCAGTATTTAGCGCTTAGTGAAACTTTAATTTGTTTAATATTCTTTTATTTAAGCTAAAAATTATATTTGTAAGTTATCCAAAATATATTAACAATTTGAACTAAATTGGGTACACTGTGTGTAACGTCCGTATCGAAAAATAGGGTTTTTTAAGTTTAACAGAATGAATTTTAATAATTTTGTTTTCCAAACTAGCTTTATAAACAGAGTTTTTTATACACTTTAATCTGATGGAAAAAATACCTTTATTACACTTTTTTATACCCTTCACACAGTGAAAAAGGTTTGTCATCCCGTGTGAAATTTCTATAATTTTCATTTCCGACCCCATAAAGTATATATTTTCTGAAAGCTTATGAATAAGCTCTGTCAGTCTGTCCGTCTGACCGTGTGTATGTTGAAATCAACTTTTTGAAGCCCCCCGACATCGCTCGGACCCGGGAGTAGATCGGTATTGAAAATCAGAAACATAAGTACATAAACAACTGAGATATGAGCAAAAACCTACGACCACCTCGATTTTTTTTTTCACAAAAACAACATTACAACAACAACATACATACATACAAACGTGTATACTGGTTAGAGAAAACGTGGCATCGAATCCCAGCTGAGCCAAAAAAATTTTTTTCATTTTTCAATTTTTATTACATATATTATTTATATATTTATTATTATTATACCCTTCACACAGTGAAAAAGGGTATATATAGGTTTGTCATTCCGTGTGAAATTTCTACAATTTTCATTTCCGACCCCATAAAGTATATATTTTCTGAAAGCTTATAAATAGAGGAGTCGATTAAGCCCTGACCGTCTGTCCGTCTGTCCGTCTGACCGTCTGTCCGTGTGTATGTTGAAATCAACTTTTTGGAGCCCCCCGACATAGGTTGGACCCGGGTAAGGTATTAAAATATCAGAAATATTCGGGAGTAGATCGGTATTGAAAATCAGAAACATCGGTACATAAACAACTGAGATATGAGCAAAAACCCACGACCACCTCGATTTTCTTTTCATAAAAACAACATTACAACAACAACATACATACATACAAACGTGTATACTGGTTAGAGAAAACGTGGCATCGAATCCCAGCTGAGGCAAAAAAATTTTTTTTTAAATTTTTTTAAAATTTTTTTTTTAATTTTTTTTTTATATTTTTTTTATTTTTTATTTAATATATTATATATATTTTTATTATTATTTTTTTTTATTTTTTTTTTTTTAATTTTTTTTTTATTTTTTTTTGTTTTATATATATTATATATGTATATAATAATTTTTTTTTTTTTAATTTTTTTTTTAAATTTTTTTTTTTTAAATTTTTTTTTTATTTTTTATTTTTTTTTTGTTTTTTTTAACATACATACGTGAATTTACTGTTATTGCATGACTACACGTTGTGAAGGGTATATAAGATTCGGCACGGCCGAATATAGCGCTTTTACTTGTTTTTTTTGAAATTTTTTTTTTAATTTTTTTTTATTTTTTTTTGTTTTATATTTATTATATATATTTTATTTTTTTTTTAATTTTTTATATATTTTTTTTAAATTTTTTTAAAAAAATTTTTTAAAAAAAATTTATTTTAATTTTTTTTTTGTTTTTTTAACATACATACGTGAATTTATAATTTTACAATGGGATGTTTTTATATATGTATGTACGTATTTCATATGGGATGAATGTTGGTACAAACTACTGTTATTGCATGACTACACGTTGTAAAGGGTATATAAGATTCGGCACGGCCGAATATAGCGCTCTTACTTGTTTTGAAATATAAATGACAACGTGTGTAACGCCCACAACGGCATGAAAATATCCAAAAATTTTATTTTAATATTATGATGTGGAAGTAAGTGTTTATAATAGATTTGCATCTACTGAATCTGGGCTTAAAATTGCTCTAGGTTTCCGAAAACTCGAAAAACTTCACCTCAAAGTAACAAAAAGTGTGTTTAAATAACATGCGATCCCCAATCTGCAACTTAAATTGAGATGTATTTCAAATTCTTATGAAACCTTAAATAATTCCTAAAAATCAATAGTTAGTAATTAATAACCATGTTGTAAACCGCAACCCCAATATCCCCTTTCAAATATTTGGCGGTACACCCATGCATGCTATATTTACGTACTGGATTTTCCGTTTTTTTGCTACTTCGCTGTTATAAAGCGAAAAGTTTGGCAACTAGTAAAAGCCCAAAATCTCATCTTAAAAAACGCTTGAGATTTTCACAAAATAAGAAAAAAATATAAATGGCGTTTTCCTAATTTACGTTGGTAAAAATTGTGTCAAAACTATATCTAACGAAATATCAAAAACATGGATAAATGTAAAAAATATCCCAACTCTTAAATCATATTATTATTATTGTTCGGGCTTTTCCAATGACAATACTATAAAAGTAGCTGGGTCTATTAAGCATAAGATATTATGTTAAACAGTTAAATAAACAAATAAATAAATGAATATAAGCTAATATAGGAGTAATTAAATATTGTATAATTTTTTTGAAACTAATAAATTAATAATTACAATGTTAAAAAGATTTTTAAATACATGAATGTTTTTTATATACACAATTTGGTTTAATGGAAAAAGTGTAACGTCCGTAACGTAACGTCCGTAACAGACAAAAATTAAGATTTTTGTTTAAAGGGACTACTTAGCCTTCTTTTATAAGCTTGATTGATATGGTCATATATTCTTAATTTTTTGTATATGGGCTTTTTTTGTTTATTATGCAAAATTAGCTAAAAAATGTGCAAATGCACATGAGCCTCAAAATCGACTTCCATTTTTTGTAACGTCCGTATCGGAACTTTAAACTAGCATAACTTTTTTTTGATAAAAGTTAATTTTTAAGTTTAAAACAAGTTTTAAAGTAGGAAGGAGCACTTACCCTTGATAAACTTGAAAACCGACCCCATTTTAAACTCTTCCTCTGGGATGCTTATCACTTCATAACTTCCAATTGCCATCGGTAACAAATCGTTACTTACTAGTATGGTTACAAGCACCATTTTATCGGTGTTCTGGTTTTCCATTTTAAATGCTTTTTATAATTTTAAATTTCTTTTATACTTTTTCTCATAATGCGTCTTATTCATTTAGCGTTTTACAATTTATAAACAACACATTTTCTTTAATGTTAAAACAAGAATTAAATCTTAATTTTAAAAATATGTTCCTTAATTGAATAATACGATTTTAAATTCAGATTACGTTCTTTAATTTAAGAATACGATCTTAAAATCGATATAGCGTTTTAGATTTTTAGAATTCATTCTTAAAATCAAGAATTTATGCTTAAATTCGAGAACGTCAATCTTACTGACTAAAATTCAAGATTGAAATCGGAAAATTTCTGCAATCTACATTCAACAATTTTATTCTTAAATCTAGATCGTAATTTTTCTCTTAGTGTTTATATACCCTTTTTCACTTTTGTGTAAAGGGTATAAAAAAACCTTACCATAGAATTTAAAATAATGATGATTTCTGCAGTTAAGTAACTATAACGGATCAAAAAAATATAGTGGTTATTCTGGGAATTTTTGATATTTGCATAGTGTTATTTAAATTTTTTTTATTTGTGTTTTTATAAAATAAATAAATATAAATAATAAATAAATAAAAAGAAATAAATATACATGTGTACATATGTCATAATTACCTTATTTAACATGTAAATGATTACCTTTTTAAATCCACTATCCCGTGAAGGGACACCTCTTGTTAATGGGCAAACTTACACTGTATATATACATATTTATGAAGGAAACAAAATCAAATCTATATGCAATGTATTGAAAAATAATAACATTTTTTTTAATTCTGTACGCTTGGTGAAAATAAAAATATATACTACGTAGTATATACTACGTACGTATTTACATTTTGGTTACTGAAAGTAACAATATAATATGCACATTGTAATAAAAATTTATTGTTTTATGTTTTGGCGATACTTGCTGTATAAAAAATCACATTACTTTAAACAATTATTTATCGCGCTTATATGGTCAAATATGTGGATTTGCGTAACTAGACTATATATATATATATAGATAAAAAATTAACTCAGTTCAAGATTTCAAACCAACTACCCATCCGCTCGCAAGAAAAAATTTTAAGCTTTTTCCATCGCTAGAAAAAATTTGTAGTTACGTCAATGAATATGTGTCATGGTTAAGAACTGCTGTAAAAGAGTTGAACTTGTTAAAAATTTTGGTTGTACACATTGAAATCATTTGAAAAAATAATAAAATTTTTAGACATATCGTTGTTCGTAAAATATTGTGTTTTATATGTATAGGTTTAATATGTCACATAAGTAGAACACAATCATTTACGAACAACGATATGTATACACTTTTATATCTTGATGTAACATTTTCCTGTGGAGAAATAATGAACAAATGAAAAATATTAATTTGGTATGACTGGTGAACCGGCCTAATGTTTGCGTAATATATAGAATGTATATATTTATAAATACATTGACAATGTATGTTAAAAGTTCGTGACCCAAGCAATTATTAATTATGAAAAAATAATAAGAAAATATTAGATAATTGTGGCTGTAGCCTAAACATATTTTTGGGACAAAAAGTACAAAATTAAATGAAATTAACCATTTTTTTCATTTCGCTGTATAGTTACATACCTATGTATGTAGATATGTGTAAGTAAATTGGAAGTGCTCATGCGTGAGTAAATATGGATCTCGTGAGAGCGTTCATTCGTTTGATTAAACCGACAGATGATAAGTTATGAATAGAATATGAACACTCAAAATTAAATATCATCTAAATGTCTTAAGATTTAAGTGACATACAAATTATACTACTCTTATACTTACATGTTATTATTTGTTTATTCATATATTATTTGTAAACCTATGACGACATATGAAGTACAACTGAAAAAATATTTGAAAGAAAATATAAAAAAACGAGTTCTCTCATATTGTATGTATCTTTTTTTAACATATTCTTATAAGTTGAAGAAAAAAATGCCAGGGGCCGAATTACGGCATTCGATCACGATCGAAATTTTATTCGAACGAGCGAGTTCGCTGTGCTTTAGGTATAGAGATTCTAATAAGAATTTAACAATTTCGATCACGTTCGAATGCTGTTATTCGGCCCCAGATTTTATAATTTTTTAAGCAAAACGAAATACTTTTTCCTGGTCTATTTCACATGCATATGTACATAAATGAAGGAAATATTGATAATTTCCATTGTAGTCAAATGCTTATTATATCCGACGATATTTGCAAGAATATTTCTTATAAACGAGGCTTGCTTGGCATTAAAAATGGGCTCTACCGGTATATTCCGAAAGTTATAACACTAAATGCAAGAGTAAGTAAGAAACAAGTAAGAGTGCTACATATATTCGGCTGTACCAAATCTGATAATACCCTTCACCATCATGTACATAGGTTTAATCCCACATCGTAGCCTAACCTATATTTATTGTTATACGCCATTTTTCTTTATTATTTTCGACGTTATCCTCGATTTTGATTTCTTACGTAGTTATCTGTATTCTACTAGTCAAGCCATTTGATACCCATATTGATGGTGTTAAAAAAATGGGTTTCACCATTTTGTTTTAGACGCCATCTCAGATTTTATATTTTGTAATATTCCTGTATTCTAATTTTATTTGATACCAAAATTTAAGAAGTGAAGGAAGTTCACATACATATATGAATTTAAATTTTATTGTAGTGCTATGCAAGTCCCTCAGATGATTCTAATATTGACTCTCTCGGTTGTATAGAAGTTGAAAAAATTTGATTTTAGTTTGTAAATTTTTTTAATATATATTTTTAAAAACAAATCTTTGCCTATAACTTTGCCGATTAGAGCACGCTTTGTACAAATTTTTCACGAATATCTCTAGAGGCATATTATATCTACAAATAGTAGCAAAGGTAAATTATTCTATGGGTGCAAAATTTAAACTTTGGTCGTAAAAATATCGGAATAAACAGAGGCAGTCGTGTTTATTTGCCCATATCTCAGAAAGTTGTGGGGCGATTGTTGTGAATTTCAATAACGATTCCCGGATATTTCCAAAAGATAGATATAATACACTTACGCTTAATCGACTCCTTTCTTCATAAGCTTTCCGAAAATATTTACTTCATGGGGTCGGAAATGAAAATTGTAGAAATTACAAACGGAATGACAAATCTATATATACCCTTGTGCACCACAGGTGAAAGGTATAACAATTTAAGTAAAGTATTTCATATACATATTAAATCTAAAATAAAAGGGTACACAATTACTATAAATAACAGTTAAAAGATAAAAAAATTAAGTGTTTTTATGGTATAATTATTGAATCAGAGATTAAATATATGAACTATTCACTTTTAAAATGGTGTAAGTCCATTTACATGTTTGATTTTATTCGAAATATATAAAAAATTTTATGAAGTTGCTTTTATGCTTTGTCACCTTTAGCATGTAGAAGTATAAACTTTACACTTTATGAATATTACTTCAAATGGCCATGAACCATTTTTAAAATGAACGTCTTAAATATTTATATATTTGAAAAAGATCGATTTATCATCGCACAGCTCAAACGCAAAAAGCTAGAGACTTTAAATTTGGACAATCGGTTTCCTCTTCTCCACTAAGAAGCTAAATTAAAAAAAAATTTAAACTGTATTAGGTAATCCGCGAAAAAATTTTAATACGATTTCAACGCTTTTTTTAAATTTGCGTGTATAAGGGATAAACATTTTTTCTATTTGTGGTACATTTTTTAAAAGAAACTTTTCTAAAATTATTCAATGGGACAAAATTTGATAGTTATTATTGCCTAATAAAATATTAACAATTATTTAGGTGAAATGTTTGGAAACTTTTAGTGGGATAAAAAATTATACAAAAAGGGAAAAACACTGGAAAATGTGTATTATTCATAAATACAGAGCCAATTTTCATAAAATTTGTAATAGGGATTTTAACAGACATAAAAAATTATATAATTTAGTTAAATTAAAACACACGCATAACGGGGTAGAAAGGGGAAAATTCGGGAAAACAGTTTGGTACTTTTTAGAACATAACTACTTTTGTGCAAAAAAGAGTAGATTTACTGACTTTACATTATGTCTATGAAAATAAAAATTGTTTTTGAAAAATATATATTCGAAAAATTTACTAACGAGAATCAATTTTGTCAGCTTCTGGACAACCGAGAGAGTCAATATTGTTATCATCTGAAAGGACTTGACTAGCGCAATATAAGCACTCTAAAAAATTAAAATTCATAATGGCTACCAATAAAAAATGGCGGACAATAAAATATAGATGGGCTAAGGGCCATTATTATAACTTACCAATAACTAAAGTTAGGATGTTATCGGACAGATAACTAGTTTTCGTTATTACAACTTCACTTTAACCTAAAAGTGTCCGATAAGTTAAAGGGAAGATCACTCTACCTTTAAATTTTAACGTGAGGTTTATAATTAAAAGTTACCATATTTTCTACCGTATAAGGGAATTGTTTACTATTTGCTTGTCGTTGCCACTTTGGTTTTAAAAAACTAATAAATTTGTTTAGCATTTGCTTTGGTGCTGCCATACTTTAAAATATATACAATTTATTTTACAGGCAGGTTGTAATAACGAAAAATATTTAATGGTCAGTTTATTGCTCACGTTAACAAAAGTTACCTTTTATTAACATGAACTTTGTCGGCAAGTTGTAATAATGGCCCTAAATCTGGTATTTAAAAATGTAACTTCTTGAACCCCCCTTAATATTGGTATCAAATGAAAGGGCTTAACATGTATAATAAGTATAATATAGTCAATTATTAAAAAATGTAAAACTAAGATGGCATCTAAAACGATTTGGCGAATCAAAATTTTTTAACCCCATCAATATGGGTATCGAAGCAAAGGGCTTAACTAGTAGAATACAGTTAACTACGTAAAAATTCAAAATCAAGGATGGCGTCGAAAAAAATAAAGAAATATCGCGTATAACATGGAATATAGGATAAGCTGCGATATGGGATTACACCTATGAACATGATGGTGAAGGGTATTATCAGATTCGGCACTGCCGAATATAGCACTCTTTTTTTATTTATTTATTTAAGTCTATGGATTCTAGATCCTTATAGACTATAAAGCAGTACATACAAATTGTTTAATATTAGTTATTCAAAAACAAAATAATTTTACATTTCACAATATTAACATTTAAGGAAAAATCAATTTGTTGATAAAGTTTATTAAACTCGGTACAAATCTTTAAAAACGGATCGAAGTTGGCATAATTCGTTGACTGATAGCGGACAAAAATGACGTGTAGAACGAGATGGTACATTATAAAAGATATTCGCTAATAGGAAATCAGAGCATATACATCCTTTAATTAAATTTAGAACAAACGTAACATTTATCATTGTACTTCGACTTTTTAAAGTTGGCAGCTTCACTAGTGCAAGTCTACTAGACATATAAGGCAGCAGGTTTAACGAATTCCACTGTAAGCCACGAATACTGTTTTTGCACAGATTCAATGCTATTAATGTAAACATTGTAAGTTGGATCCCAAATTACACTGCTCAGCAGCAAAATCCTCCATTAAATAAATCTATGTGGACTATATGGATTTTGATGCGCTGAACTCAAATCCGTTGTCGGTTTTTTTCCATCAGATCGGGATTTTTTTTATGGGCATGGCAAATTTTCTCCCCTAAATTAGTAAGGCACGGAGACATATTTCATCCTAACTCGAGAACTAGTCATTCGATTTTCAAAAAATAGAACACCAAAAAAAGTGTAACAAAATTGTATTTATTTTAGTCGAATAAAAATTTTCTCTATCTCTTATCATTTTGGAATTATTCAGAAATTAATGGAGAAAAAAAATCTTTTCCTGCAAAATTCGTAATATTTTTCACATTAAAAAAAGATTTTAAAAAAATATAAAGCAAATATTCAACATTTTAAACATTTTTTCTGAGAGCTACTTATCTAAGCAATAAAAAAAGCTATAAACCATAAAAATCAGTTAAAAAATTTATATTTTATTGTTAATTTACCGCAGGTACCCAATATTGGCGAAATATGTGTAATGCAGCAAACAACGTCAGAGTGGGCGCACTAAAGCGCCTTGTAGCAACAATGAATGGCAACTATTTACTTCTATCTATTTTTGTACAACAAAAACAAATGCAAGCAAAAAAATTTTCCAGATTGTAATTTTTTAGCAACGCCTCGCTTAAAGCACCCACCCTGTTGCCACCCGTAGATAACTTCAAATTACAATAAAAATATATGTTTAATAGTTTTTTAAGCTTAAGGTCCTTTTAATAATAAAAAATCTTTTTGATTTATAAATAATTTTAATGAAAGAAGGGAAAATAACTCAGGGAATATAGTTGAACTGAAAATTTATAAATCGTTAACGTATGTGCCAGGGATGTCAGAAAGGTTGAAGAATTCGAAAGTTTTTGATAATAATAGATATGGGATGACATATAGAATGAATAATACAATAGGTAGATTGTTTAGTAATACTAAGGACAAAATACGGAAATGGGATATGTCTAATATCGTATATAAAATACCTTGCGGAGGAAATGATGGGGAAAGTTGTGATAAGGTTTATATAGGAACTACGAAAAATAAACTTAGGACAAGAATTGCTGGACATAAATCTGACCAAAAGTATAGGAATATTTCTTCACAAAAGACAGCATTATCTTCTCACTGTTCCAACTCTGATCACTTTCCGAATTTTGAAAATGTATCAGTTTTAAATATTGAAAATAATTATAAACGTAGATATATGTTAGAAATGTTACAGATAATTAATGTACCAACTACACAGAGAATTAATTATAAGGCAGATACGGATAATGTTGCACAGAGTTATAGACATTTAATACATAAGAAATAACACTTATACCTATTCATTTATGTTTATATAATTTCCTTGTTAAGTTTTTTATAAAGAAATTTAATTTTAAATTAATTTTTTAATACATTAAGATAATACTTTATTTATCTACATTTTTTATATTAGTTTTTAGTAATATTAATACACTTGTTTTGTTACAACAAAATATTTGTTATCAATACTTTTATACATATATAATTATTGTATCATACGTATGTAACATAACATTATCTGTTAAAAATTTTTATATAATATTTGTAATATTCTGTACAAAACCAACATATTTTTATGTTAAAGTATAGACAATAATTTATAAAATTCTTATTAATACTTTAATAATTATGAATTTTTGTTATACAAATTTTTTTTTTTTTTTTTTTTTTTTCTATTATTACACATACATATTCTTATAATACTATTAACATTTTTTCAACAATTTTTGTTATAATACTTTTTGTTAATATTTTTATATAAATTGTAATTTTTTGTTATACTACATTTTTTTAAAAATTTTTTATATATGACAAAATGTTTAAAAAAATTTTTTATGTATGTTATTTTCAATTTTATTAATCAAACTATAAATTTATTTAAAAAAATAACAAATATCAAGACACAAATCCAACAAAAAACTAATATATAATAAAAAAACGTTTATCCTGATGATGCTACACAAAGAAGTAGCGAAATATTGATCAAATAATATAAAACAAAACAAAAAGATTTTTTATTATTAAAAGGACCTTAAGCTTAAAAAACTATTAAACATATATTATTATAAAAGGTCAAAGAAACCAATAATTATTACAATAAAAAATTAAAATATTTACATCCTCTATATTTTTTTATTTTAAATAACACAAAATTTTTGTTAATAATTATAATAATTTGTTATAATTATTAATTTTTATAATAAATTTACATTGTTAAAATAAAAAAGTAGCTTAAGCTGTCCATGCTCTTTCTTCCACATCATTCGATTTCATTATAAAGACCTCGTCCTGCATAAGCTGTCGTATTCGTGGACCTACAAATATGCCTTCTTTTTCTTTAATATCTCTGATTCTAGGAAATTTCCTCTTAATGTATAGAAAGCCTTCACCGTCCTTGTTCATTGCTTTGACAAAATTTTTCATTAGGCCTAGCTTTATATGAAGAGGAGGCAGAAGAGTTTGTTCTTTTTGATTTAATGGCTCTTCTGCTAAATTTTTTCTCCTGGAATAAAATTTACTCTTTTCGGCCAAATTTTAACATTGTAGTGTTTTTCTTCCGCGCGGCTTTTCCATTCACATAAGTAGCAATAAAGCAATCCATTTAACATTGCTACGAATTATAAATCTGCACATACGTTCCATGAGTAATGGGAATATTAAATTTTTTGTAGTATTATCTTCATGTTACAATAGTTTTCTTCCATATTTCTTGCATACGCGAGTGGGACCGATGGAAATTTGTTGCCATTATAAAGTAAAATGGCTTTCAAACTTGTCTTGGATGAATCAATAAAAAGCCGCCAATCCTTAGATTTATGACTGAAACACAGTTGTCGCAAAAGTCCATCAGCATTATCAGAAAATACCAAACCTTCCTCTCTGTTGAAACAACTCAAAAAAGGTTGTTCTTTATTTCAAAAGTACGAGACGTTAACGTCCTTTTGCACCAAATTCCATTATATTCATTGGGATGCAAGAAGCTCAGACTTGTTTTTTTTAAACCCTTAATTTAAGAAATAAGTTATTCATAACCGTTTAATTCGGAAAATAAGGTTTACTGGTTGGACTTCCAAATGAATGCATTTACTATTAACAGGCGTAAGTGGTTTCAGTTGCTGCATTAAGCCCATAATCTTTATCGTCTGTAGGAGGCAATGGAGGTAAAAATTTATATGTAAACTGGTCGTTTGACGCATGCAGTATTTGGATATGTAACTTTATTTTTGGCTTTTTTTCGTAAACCCACGTGTTTTAGTATGGCAAAAGTAGCAATCATTTTGATGATTTTGTGGTTCACTCAAAATCGCTGGCTTCATAAACGGCAAATATTTATGACTTTCTTTTAAACAACATCTTAAAGAACTTTCACAGCTACTACAACATATTTATGGCAGCCAAATTTTATCCCTATCCTCAATAGGAAACGTAAAATAACGGCGATAAGCATTTTTAATCTTGAAAGATATTGTCTCCCGTTGAGTACTTAAAATTAGATCGCTACATAAGTAACAAAATATATTTGGAGATTGTTACAAAGTACATTTTGTAATATGAAAGCGTTGTTTGTGGATTCTTTAATTGCTTTATTTCTTTATAAGATCTATTTACTGTTGACGATTTTAACCGTACGATATTCAAATTAAAGTGACTCACTTATTGTCCATCAGCTTCTATACATACAATAAATATTAGAATTTACCCTAATGATCTTAATTTGAAATCACAGGTAATTAAAAATACTGTTATAAATTTTAATTCCAAGAACTATGTATGCAAAATACCGTTGTACTTTACTTCCATTACCTGCTCACCTAACGAAATGTTACATATATCATATGTATAGCTGGTTGCATTACAATAGTGGGTACCTGCGGTAAATTGACAATAAAATCTACATTTTTTAACCGATTTTTATGGTTTATTTTATTTCTAAGATAAGTTTAAAAGTTTCAAATGTTGAATATTTGCCTTATAATCTTTTTAATTCCATTTTTAAATTGAAAAATATTACGAATTTTGCACGAAAAAATTTTTTTTTCTCCATTAATTTTTAAATAATTCCAAAACGATAAGAGATAGAGAAAAATTCTATTCGACTAAAATAAATACAATTTTATTACACATCTTCTGGTGTTTTATTAAATCGGATGACTGGTTGTGGAGTTAGGATGAAATATGTCTCCGTACCTGACTAATTTAGGGGAAAACATTTGCCACGCCCATAAAAAAATCTCGATCTGATGGAAAAAAACCGGCAACATATTTGAGTTTAGCGTATCGAAATCCATATAGGTTACATAGTTTTAATTAACGGAAGAGAAAAAATGATTTTTTGTAGAGCAGTGTTATTGAACCATACTCAACATTGGCATCACTGTACTGTTTGGACGTGTTTTGTTCGCTGCTCCATTTGGATTTATATTTTTAGGGGATTTAACCTGGTCATAATGCGTTTACCCGCTTTGGTTGTATACGAATTACTGCGGCACTATTTTTAAAGGCTTGTGCTGATTGTAAATGGTAAAGTTTTGTATTTTATCAGTATTGTTTATAAAGTAATATAATACAACAACTATTCAGTACATCTGTTTGTACTATAGTGGCGCCATCTACTGTTTAGTAGTTGATTTTTACTACCCAGTTACCCAAATAACCAAAACGTTAAAATTTTATCAGATATATTATATCTTAAAAATTAGATTTTATCACCAAATTATGAATTGCTAGAACAAAAATTTTAACGTTTCGGGTGATGATCGCTTGATATCATGTTGGCTGTGTCTTGGAACCTATCACTTGAAATGTAGTGGACCGTAAGCGCGTGATGCAGATGCGCTTGCTGATCCTACTAAATACCTACAATGGAATTGTCCTCATTGTAAAAATATAAATGTTGAATCTTACAAATTTTTTAAAAGTTATAAAGAGCAGGTCGATCAACTTAATAAGGACTTCTTATCTGTTGAATCTAAATTTTTAAAATTTGGTGAACTTTTCACAAATTTTCTGAATTTAGATAAGTTTGCTGACGTTCAACAAAATTCTTCACATAAGAGGAAAAAATCTGCAAGAAATCTAATATCAAAAGCGGCTTCTCATAATTCAGTAGAATACGATGATTCACCTTGCATGGACCAAAACAACTTGATTGTATCTGAAGGTATCACTCTGTTAAATACTATACCCTTTAAATTAAATAGTAATTCGCCTACTACATCTTTTTCATCAGCTGCATCTTTAATTTCTAATAATACTGTACCAACTAAAGCCGTCAGAGAACTTCGTACAATTCCGCCAAGAAAAACTATATTTGCTACTCGTTTTCTTCTTGAAACAACTGTTGATGATGTTAAAAACTACTTTTTATGATGTTAAAACTACTTATTATCTAAATTTAATAATGATCTACCTGCTAACATAAATAGTTTTAAAATTAATTCAAGAAATAGAGCCTCGTTCAAAATAATTGTCCCACTCGAATATTTTGAACAAATCGTAAATGTAAATTTTTGGCCAAACCATACCCTAGTACGTGAATTTATTTATCGTGATGAAAACTTAATTCGTATTCCAACATCTAATCAAACTTCAAAAAACTAATGCAAAATTCTACCCTTAACATTATTTATCAAAATGCTAACGGAATGAATACTAAGCTTACTGATATGTTCCTTAACAGCTTTGACTGCGAATTTTATGTTGCTGCATTTACTGAAACCTGGCTTACTAATAATACTAATAACTTCGACATTTTTTGTAGTAAATATCAAGTTTTTAGACGTGATAGAATTGGCAAACGTGGTGGTGGTGTTTCAATTGCTGTTTCCTGTTTGTATCCTGCTGAACAGTTATTATTTGTAAATTCATTTTACATTGAATTTATCGGTGTTGTAATACAAATTCAAAATATATCGCTCTTTATTACCTGCTCATATATACCTCCAAACTTTGATTCACAACTTTATGGTAAATATGTTTTGTTAATAAAATCCGTTGCAGATAAACTTAAGTCAGCTGATTTTTTGATGATTTTTGGTGATATTAATATTCCGACTACATCCTGGATTATATCAGATGATACAGATTTCTTTGTACCAATTACATCACATGATTGGAGTCAGGATTTTTTCAATAGTCTGACTAATTTAAGTTTCTTTCAAATAAATAAAAATTTTAATAACAACAACCGTTTATTGGATCTCGTATTTGTAAATAAAACCTCTCTATTCGACATATCTAGGACATTCTTAATTTCTACACCATTGCCTCAAAAGGAAACTGTTCACACTGTATCTGAGTCACTCTGTTTTAAACGTACGAACTACCATATGTTAAATAACTTGCTACATAATATTAACTGGTTTGAAATTCTTGATTTTTCTTATAATGGTAGTAAATTTGATCAAATCGTGTTGAAAGTTTACTCAATTCTCTTTAGTTGTTTATCAGCAAGCACTCCATTGTTAAAAAAGGTAACATCAAATCGTCCTCCATGGTATTCCCGTACTTTAACCTGGTTAAAAAATCGTAAAAACCGTTTATATAAAAAGTTCATGAAGAGCATTACCCTTATTGAGAGGAGCTATTATGTAATAGCTCAAAACCGTTATATTTTTGAAAACAAAAAATGTTATACATCGTATATAAACAAAATGAAATTTTATTTAAAAAAGGATCCGAAAATGTTTTATAATTTTGTCAATTCCAAACGTTAAGTTCCATCGTATCCAACTACTTTGAAAATTAATAATGTTGTTTATTCTAATAATGTAGTTATTGCCAATTCTTTTGCTGATTTCTTCGCCTCTACTTTTTCTGCAAAAATGTTCCATAGTTCAATTTATCCTTATGATATTACTTCGTCTTCATCAATTAATATATCATCTTTAGATGTCGATACTGTCTTAAAAAGCCTGAGAAGTTTAAAAAATTGATATAAACCTGGTTCTGATGGTATTCCTAGCTGCATATTCAAAAATTGTGCCGATGTTTTGGCTATTCCTATCACTCATCTATTTAACAGTTCTTTGAAATTTGGTATATTTCCTAAATGCTGGAAATATTCATTTATCATCCCGCTTCATAAATCTGGTAGCCGTAGTGATGTTACTAATTATAGAGCAATATCTAAACTTAACTCCATTCCTAAACTGTTTGAGAAAATATTAACGGACATCCTAACTACCCAAATATCAACAATTCTTTCTCCAGCACAACATGGTTTTTGTAAAGGTAGATCTATATCCACTTACCTAATGGAACTGACGTCATTCATCAATACAGGATTTTGTAATGGTAACAAAACTGATGTAGTCTATAGTGATTTCAGTAAGGCCTTCGATAAGGTTAACCATGATTTATTGTTAGTGAAGCTAGAAAAATTAGGGTTTCCGGTTAACCTTTTAAAATGGATTAGTTCTTATTTAAAGGATCGGAGACAAAGTGGTTTTTATAATGATTGTATATCAAAACATATTGAAGTAACTTCCGTAAGTAAGTTCCTCAGGGAAGTCATCTCGGCCCCATCTAATTTTTATTGCTTATAAATTATCTTCCAAAGGCTGTTCAATACAGCAATATTTTAATGTTTGCTGATGATGTTAAACTTTATTTATGGATTAGAACTGATGACGACAGTTTTTATCTCCAAGCTGATTTGAATAATTTTTTTTAATTGGTGTACGGTAAATCTAATGGAATTGAATTTAACAAAATGCAAATCTATGACTTTCTGCAGATACTCACCGACTTCAAATGTTTACTCTCTAAATGGCTCTAATTTAAATGTTGTTGACTCGTTTTTGGATCTTGGAATTCTCCTTGATGTAAAAATTAATTTCAACTCACATGTAATAATGACAGTAAATAAAGCTTATGGGGTATTAAGTTTCATAAAGCCGAAGAATTGTTTCCAATATTGCATTTGTCACGAATCTAATTCAAGGTAAAATTGATTCTACATATCTTTAACGTAAAATAGATCAAACTACATTTATTTTGATCCAATTAGAAGAATCTGTGCTGAGGTAAATAAGTTGTATGTTCACATTGTAACAAGTGGAAAGCTGATAAGGTTTCTAAACTCAAATGCATACTTTAATGTTGTTATACCCTTCACACAGTGAAAAAGGGTATATATAGGTTTGTCATTTCGTGTGAAATTTCTATAATTTTAATTTCCGACCCCATAAAGTATATATTTTCTGAAAGCTTATGAATAGGGGACTCGATTAAGCTCTATCAGTCTGTCCGTCTGTTCGTGTGTATGTTGAAAACAACTTTTTGAAGCCCCCCTACATCGCTTGGACCCGGGTGTGGTATTAAAATATCAGAAATATTGAAAATTAGAAACATCGGTACATAAATAACTGAGATATGAGCAAAAACCCACGAAGGGTATATAAGATTCCGCACTGCCGAATATAGCACTCTTACTTGTTTTTATCTTTTTTTGTTTTTGTAATTAAATTGAAAAATATTGCTCAACTGTAAATTTTATTATGTTGATTAAATAAATAAATAAATTATAAAGGTTTTTTTCTCCAAGCTTGAGATCAACTTTTTTGGTTTTTTTATAAAAAATTATTTATTATTGACCAATTGAAATTGTTTTGAATTTGTTTTTAAAAATTTGTATACATATTACCCTGAAGAAGCTACCCATTGCTTGGTAGCGAAATATTGGTGAATAATAAATAATTTTTTATAAAAAAACCAAAAAGGTTGATCTCAAGCTTGGAGAAAACAAGTAAGAGCACTATATTCGGCTGTGCCGAATCTTTTATACCCACCACCAATTTTGTGTACATTTAAAGCACAATATTTATTATTTTGTTAATCGCTATAGAATAATCTCTTTATAATAAAATATGTATCACTTTCTTTGTAGAGGGTGGTTAAATTTTAAGGGCCCATGTTTAAGGTGAACCACATCTAAACTTCAACTTTTTTCTTGTATTTCATTTGACATTTCTCAATCTCAGACTAACTCAATTTGAACCGTGGAAAGATACGCAATCGAGCAACGCTTTTAAATATTAAAGATTTTTATAAAAATGGGCGTTCAAATCAAAATGCATTTTGTGCACTTCGTGCTTCTTTTGGTCAACATAATCGTTCGAATTCGTCCACAATCGTGAGTATTGTAAAAAAATATTTAAATGTCTGCAAAGCAGGTCTGTAGAAATGTGAAAACATCTGTGAATGCCATCTTAGTTCGTTGAATGGGAAACATTGCTGTTTTTCACGATAACGTGGCAAAAGAGCAAGCAATTTCGACTCATCATCATGCCCAACAATTGAGCATCAACAGTGTCATTGAAAATATGGACTATCGGATCGAGGTGTGCCGCCTAGGTTGGGGGGGCCATTTGGCCGATATTTTGTTCCATACATAACTGAAGCATACAAATATTATCATTATAAAAATAAATGATAATAATTTCATAATAATTTTATTCAAAATCAACATAGTCCCTAAAATTAAACCACCCATTATAACTTCGGTATGCTAGTAAATTTTTTGGTAAATTTAGTCTTTAAATGAAAGTGGCCGTTAAAATACGCGTGTCAATAAAGTTTCTGCTAATAAACATAACTTAGATATTTCAATATAGTACTTTAGTATTCCAAAATCTTTATTCATAGAGAAATTACATGAATTTAAGAGGAAAGTTTTATCTACGAAATAGTGCTAATTTATGTTTGTTATCTTATGTTTTCCTGAAGTTATGCTCTATTAAAAATGGGAATTTAGGAAAATTTTGACCTAAGTAAAAAAAAATTATCTCTAAACATTATAAACAATTTATTTTCATGTACTGAGAATGTATATTTTGAATCACCGTGTGATAATAATATAAAAATATGTATCACTTTCTTTGTAGAGGGTGGTTAAATTGTAAGGGCCACATGGTGATTCAAAATATACATTCTCAGAATTTTTCTAAAACGGGAAATTTATTAGTAAGATTTTGATTTTTAAACTTCTATAACATTTTGCTTTTAAAAGATTTTCAAACGAAATAAGTTTTGTATAATTTTAAAATTTGTTAGCCATAAATACATGAAAATAAATTGTTTATAATGTTGAGATAATTTTTTTTGACTTACCCTACGTTGCCACAGGCAAGTATTTACTTGCAAGTAGTGTATACGTATTACCTACCGTTGCCACATGCAAGTGCAAGTGAAAAAAAAACCAATACACTAACACTTTTTTACTAACACAACTACACTTTGGCAACCTGCGACTCAGCTTGCGAAGAAATTTTTAAGCAAGTAAAATTTTTACAGTTACGGCAAGTAAAGTGACAAGCCGAAAAACAGTGTTGTCTAATACTGAGTTTTTTGTTAACTCAACAATATATCATACAATTGTGGTAAATAATTCAGCTAATTTTTTTAATAAATATGTATATGAAGAATATTAAGATAAAATATAAATATTCATTTAAAATGTAAGTTTTAATATAAATATCAAAATTTAATAAAAAAAAAATTATATTAAAAAGTTGCATGTCTAAAGGTAACGTTCAATAGTGGCTATTGACAACACTTAATTACCAATTGAAGCAGCGCCATTTGTTTTAAATTTGTTTGAAGTTTATTTGTTGACGACATTTTAAAAATGAACTTGCACTGTGCTGTGTAGCCACTCAAAAAATGTTTGTGTTTTTTTTTGCATTTCTCCTGATTTTCGCTAGTAATACGTATACACTACTTGCAAGTAAATACTTGCCTGTGGCAACGTAGGGTTACTAACGAAAATCAGAAGAAATGCCAAAAAAAACACAAAAATTTTTTGAGTGGCTACACAGCACAGTGCAAGTTCATTTTTAAAATGTCGTCAACAAATAAACTTCAAACAAATTTAAAACAAATGGCGCTGCTTCAATTGATAATTAAGTGTTGTCAATAGCCACTATTGAACGTTACCTTTAGACATGTAACTTTTTAATATAATTTTTTTTTATTTAATTTTATAATTCAAATTAAATTAAATTGTAACCATTTTAGGAATATTCTTTCTAAAAATTATTTCCGATATTAGCCGAGTGGAATGCATTTTCGAAATCAGCTACGATTTCATCATCAGCACTCTTTATCGGTATACTACTATGTAACTTAAAATTCCTATTTATGTTACAATTGAATGAAATTTGAATTAGTGAATCTTAGTATTAATTTTCATATTTTGTTGAATATTTAATTTCACCTATCAAATGACACTTCATAATTCAACATGTTCATATTCTTCTATATTCGTAATAATAATTCATTCAATTGTAACATAAATAGGAATTTTAAGTTACATAGTAGTATACCGATAAAGAGTGCTGATGATGAAATCGTAGCTGATTTCGAAAATGCATTCCACTCGGCTAATATCGGAAATAATTTTTAGAAAGAATATTCCTAAAATGGTTACAATTTAATTTAATTTGAATTATAAAATTAAATAAAGAAACAAATGAACTTAAGCCAAAATAAAAAAATGGTTCACATTAAAATTTAATATATAGAAAAAAAGTTCGAATAAAATATAAATATATAATTATAACACACATGGCACGGTGTTAATGACATTCAAGAACTCATTGTTCAGTGTCTATCACCTAGATGGACTTATATAAATGAAAATGTAAATACAACCTTGTTTTCAATAATTCCAGCCAAAGGATGGATATTGAAAGCATAACGAAAATGTATTACGAATATAGAAGAATATGAACATGTTGAATTATGAATTGTCATTTGATAGGTGAAATTAAATATTCAACAAAATATGAAAATTAATACTAAGATTCACTAATTCAAATTTCATTCAATTGTAACATAAATAGGAATTTTAAGTTACATAGTAGTATACCGATAAAGAGTGCTGATGATGAAATCGTAGCTGATTTCGAAAATGCATTCCACTCGGCTAATATCGGAAATAATTTTTAGAAAGAATATTCCTAAAATGGTTACAATTTAATTTAATTTGAATTATAAAATTAAATAAAGAAACAAATGAACTTAAGCCAAAATAAAAAAATGGTTCACATTAAAATTTAATATATAGAAAAAAAGTTCGAATAAAATATAAATATATAATTATAACACACATGGCACGGTGTTAATGACATTCAAGAATTCATTGTTCAGTGTCTATCACCTAGATGGACTTATATAAATGAAAATGTAAATACAACCTTGTTTTCAATAATTCCAGCCAAAGGATGGATATTGAAAGCATAACGAAAATGTATTACGAATATAGAAGAATATGAACATGTTGAATTATGAATTGTCATTTGATAGGTGAAATTAAATATTCAACAAAATATGAAAATTAATACTAAGATTCACTAATTCAAATTTCATTCAATTGTAACATAAATAGGAATTTTAAGTTACATAGTAGTATACCGATAAAGAGTGCTGATGATGAAATCGTAGCTGATTTCGAAAATGCATTCCACTCGGCTAATATCGGAAATAATTTTTAGAAAGAATATTCCTAAAATGGTTACAATTTAATTTAATTTGAATTATAAAATTAAATAAAGAAACAAATGAACTTAAGCCAAAATAAAAAAATGGTTCACATTAAAATTTAATACATAGAAAAAAAGTTCGAATAAAATATAAATATATAATAATTTTTTTTTATTAAATTTTGATATTTATATTAAAACTTACATTTTAAATGAATATTTATATTTTTTCTTAATATTCTTCATATATATATATACATATTTATTAAAAAAATTAACTGAATTATTTACCACAATTGTATGATATATTATTGAGTTAACAAAAAACTCAGTATTAGGCAGCACTGTTTTTCGGCTTGTCACTTTACTTGCCGTAACTGTAAAAATTTTACTTGCTTAAAAATTTCTTCGCAAGCTGAGTCGCAGGTTGCCAAAGTGTAGTTGTGTTAGTAAAAAAGTGTTAGTGTATTGGTTTTTTTTCACTTGCACTTGCATGTGGCAACGGTAGGTTAGGTCAAAATTTTCCTAAATTCCCATTTTTAATAGAGCATAACTTCAGGAGAACATAAGCATAAGTTGTTAGCATGCCATCTAGTAGTTGCTAGTAGAGTCATCTATCTTATCATCTTTATCTTATATTTAGCTACAGTACAATAAATGGCGCAGTGTAAGATGAATAAATGCTAATATATATGACTAATATATTTTTATAAAAATTTAAGGAAAAAAGTGTCCGTGGCACATCTATTTTCCGTTATAACGAAGATTTTGACCAAAATGCCATGTTTGCAAAATTTCAGAATCGTACATATAGTTTTGTCAGTTTTATTACGTTTTAAATTTGAAATATACACTGTGCGGTACATTTTTCTCTATAACTCTTTTCCTAATTCATAGATTAAGCGATTTTCAGGGAAAAATATTCTTTTGACTCGATAAATATATATTCGAAGTTTCATGACTACGTTTATGCGTCTGTACAAAATTCAAAAGTGAAAGTGGACGTTATAGTAGGCGTGTCAAAGTTGTTTTTGCTAATGAGTACAACTTAGGTGTTTCAATATAGTCCTTTATTATTCCAAAATCTTTATTAATAGAGAAATTATATGAATTTTAGGTAAAACGTTATTAGGGAGGTGGGCGTAAAAGTGGGCGTGGCACATTGATTTTCCGTTACAAGAAAGCGTCTCACCAAGAAGCAAAGTGTGCAAAATTTCAGAGTCGTACATTCAATTTTGTTGCTTTTATGACGTTTTTGTTTTTAATTATACCGAAAAATACACTGTGCGGTATAAATTTTCGTACATTTTGATCGATAACTCCTCTCCTAATGCATAGATTTATACAATTTTCGGGGGAAAATATTGTCTTTATCCAGGAAATATATATTCGAAGCTTCATGAGTCTACGTTAAGGCGTTTGGACACAATTCCATTTTATTCGATGTTCGAAGGACGCGGTTTTTTCGACCTACTCTTGCTTTTCGAGCTATAACTCTCTTCCTAATATTCCGATTTAGCCCATTTTCAATACCAAACAAACCTTGTCTATAAGAAAGATTCTGGCAAAATTTGAGACCCCTAGCTTTTTCGGTGCGGCCTCTATCGTGCTTTCAACAGACGGACAGACGGACGGACATAGCTAGATCGTCATCAAATCAAACCCTGATTCAGAATATATATACTTTATGGGGTCAAAAATGGATATTTCGATGTGTTACAAACGGAATGACAAAATGAATATACCCCCACCATTTTTTTGGTGGCGGGTATAATCAAACATGTATAATCAAAAACAAGTAAGAGCACTATATTCGGCTGTGCCGAATCTTTTATACCCACCACCAATTTTGTGTACATTTAAAGCACATTATTTATTATATTGTTAATCATTATGGAATAATCTCTTTATAATAAAATATGTATCACTTTCTTTGTAGAGGGTGGTTAAATTTTAAGGGCCCATGTTGAAGGTGAGCCACACAAACAACAAGTTTTTTTTTGCATTTCATTTGACCTTTCTCAATCTCAGACTAACTTAATTTGAACAGTGAAAAAGAACGCAACGCGTTAAAGTTATTCAGTTTTTTTATAAAAATGGGCGTTTAAATCAAAATGCATTTTGTGCACTTCGTAATTCTTTTGATCAACATAATCGTTCAAATTCGTCCACAATCGGGAGAATTGTAAAATATATTTAAATTTCTGCAAAACAGGTCTGTATAAAATGTTAGAAAATCTGTGAATGCCTTCTTAATTCGTTGAATGGGAACCATTGCTGTTTTTTTGCAATAGTGTGGCAAAACAATTGAGCATCAACATTGTCATTGAAAATTTGGACAATCAGATAGAGGAAAGGCGCCAAGGATGGGGGGGGCCATTTGGCCGATATTTTGTTAAATACATAATTGAACCATACAAATATTGTCATTACAAAAAGAAATATCAATAATTTCCTCAATAATTTGTGTTTTATTTAAATTCAACATCGGCCCTTAAAATTTAACCACCCTTTATAACTTCGATATGCTACTAAAATGCTTTTCTAAATGTAGTCTTTCAATGAAAGTGGGCGTTAAAGTTGGCGTGTCAATAAAGTTTCTGCTAATAAATACAACTTAGATATTTCAATATAGTCCTTTATTTTCCCAAAAACTTTGTCAATAGAGAAATTAGATGAATTTAAGATAAACCGTTATATGGGAGGTAGGCGTTAAAATAGGCATGTCACCTTATCTTTTTGGCACAACAATTACATTGATTAGAAGAATATATGTAGCAAATTTCATCATCATACCTCTAATTTTGGCGGTTTTATGAGCTTTTAAATTTCATTAACGGTAGATAACGTGAAAAGTGGGCGTTATAGTAGGCGTGTCAAAGTTGTTTTTGCGAATGAGTACAACTTAGATGTTTCAATATAGCCCTTTATTATTCCAAACTCTATGTTAATAGAGAAATTATATGAATTTTAGGTAAAACGTTATATGGGAGGTGGGCGTAAAAGTGGGCGTGGCACCTTAATTTTTTTACACAGTAATGACATTGGCTAGAAGGATATACGTAGCAAATTTGATCATCATACCTCTAATTTTAGCGGTTTAATGAGCTTTTAAATTTCATTAACGGTATATAACGTGAAAAGTGGGCGTTATAGTAGGCGTGTCAAAGTTGTTTTTGCGAATGAGTACAACTTAGATGTTTCAATATAGCCCTTTTTTATTCCAAAATCTATATTAATAGAGAAATTATATGAATTTTGGGTAAAACGTTATATGGGAGGTGGGCGTAAAAGTGAGCGTGGCACATTGGTTTTCCGTTAGAACAAAGCATTTGACCAAAAAGCCATGTGTGCAAAATTTCAGGGTCGTACAACCAATTTTGTTGCTTTTATGACGTTTTTGTTTTTAAATATACCGAAAAATACACTGTGCGGTATAAATTTTCGTACATTTTGATCGATAACTCCTTTCCTAATGCATAGATTTAGATAATTTTCGGGGACAGATATTGTTCTTACTAAGGAAATATATATTCGAAGTTTCATGGGACAAATATATATATATTGTTATAACAAATATCAAGACACAAATCCAACAAAAAACTAATATATAATAAAAAAACGTTTATCCTGATGATGCTACACAAAGAAGTAGCGAAATATTGATCAAATAATATAAAACAAAACAAAAAGATTTTTTATTATTAAAAGGACCTTAAGCTTAGAAAACTATTAAACATATATTATTATAAAAGGTCAAAAAAACCAATAATTATTAATTTTTTTTTTAATTATAATATTATATTTGTATGACCTAAATTTTAATTATGAAAAATAATGTCAGAGAGATGACCACCATTTTCATCGATGCACAATTGGGCTCTTAAACAGGCGTTTTGCATAACTGCACGCAAGGTTTCAGGCTCTCTTGCCCTGATCTCAGCTTCAATGTTGTTCTTTAGCTGCTCTATAGTTTGAGGCTTGTTTACATACACTCGTTCTTTGAGATAACCCCATAGAAAATAATCAGGGGCAGTTAAATCCGGTGAACGTGCTGGCCAATTAAATTCTGAATTTTTCGAGATAATTCGGTCGTCAAAAATTTCATTTAAAAGCGTCATTGTGGCACGGGCCGTGTGTGCTGTTGCTCCATCCTGCTGAAACCACTTGTTGGCTGCCTCAGGGCGTACAAAATTATTAAGCATAGCGCGATATCTGTCCCCATTCACCGTTACTGTATTACCAGTAAAATTGAGCGCCCATTGGAAAAGTAAAATTCTACCACTTTCGCATGGTGGTGTAACACGAATCGATGAATAAAATCTGAAAAAAAAAATAAAAAATATTAATAAACAAAAAAGTTATTCAATTTTTACACGCAGGCGTGACTTTTGGTCCACCCTGTATAACATCTACGAAATAAACACATATATTTGCATTTTTTAGGGTTCAGCTCCATTAAGTTAAGTCTAAAGGCGTAATTATTATAACTTAGGAATATTTTTTTGTCGTCAGCATACATAATAACGTTTGAGAATTTAATAGTATTTGGTAGATCATTAATAAATAAGGAAAACAGCAATGGACCAAGATGACTTCCCTGAGGAACACCAGAAACAACGGCTATTGGCTTAGAGATAATGTTTTTAAAACGAACATTTTGTATTCTATTTGTAAAGAAGGAATAAATTCACTTAAGGGAGTTCTGTGTAAATCCCATTACACCAAGATTTTTTTATAAGAAGTTTATGGTTAACTTTATCAAAAGCTTTGCTGAAGTCGGTGTAAATAAGATCAGTTTGCTTTTGTTCAATAAAACCACAATTTACAAGCGTAGTAAACTGCAACAGATTTGTAACAGTCGAACAACCCATACGAAAACCATGTTGTTAAGGAGACAATATAGATGTGACATGATTGCAAAAATGGTCAGTTATAATTTTCTCAAAAAGTTTAGGTATTGTGTTAAGGTTAGCAATACCTCTTTAATTAGCGATTTTATTTCTGCAGCCAGACTTGAATAATGGTATTATGAAAGAGTCTTTCCACATTTCCACATAGTAGGAAAATAACCGGATTTTATTGACATATTGAAAAGTATTGTAAGAGGAGAAACGAAAGCCTCAGAAAATTTAATAAGAAGGCTACTAGGAATTCCATCAGGGCCATATTTATAGGAAAATTTAAAATTTCTTAAACTGCTGAAAACCGTTGATTCATCAAGAAATAGAGTTGATATAGCTGGATTTGATAATTCCATTAGTGGATAAGATTTTAAATCGTCGAATTTAGCGTCAGAATAAGTGGTAGAAAAGAAGTCAGCAAACAGATTACTTATTATTAAGTTATCATCGGATTCAGAATTAAGGTATTTCATAACAGTTAGAAATGCAATTGTCCTCCTTTTGTAATTAACAAACTTTAAGAAGCTATTTGGATCAGTTTTTTTTTACGAATTTTATTTAAATAACTCAAGTAGCAAGACTGATTCGTTGAATTATATTGTGCACGAATCACCGAATATTTCTCATAATCGATAGGAGATCCAGACTGTTTGTATATTTTATACGGCTTGTTCTTTTTATTTTTAAATGGTAGAGAGATACTTGGAGTTCCGCGGTGGGTCAGATGGTTTTAAAACAAAAGTTTTCGGAGTGGTTTGATTTATACATAAATAAATTTTATCATAAAACTTTTCAATTACGTCAACAGACTTAAATGTAGAAGTGCTTGATAAAAAAGAAATTTTGATTTCAATCTTAGGATGGTAACAATGAGAAATCGGATCCGAACGATTAATAGTTATATCAGAACAATTGTTTACTAAAATTAAATCTAATAGTTTAAAATTAACGTTGCAAATACCATTTAGCTGATAAAGATTAAGATCTATTAGCAAATTCACGAACTCTATATAATACCTACTTATCCTTGACGTTGTCGGAATGAAATAACCATCATATAATGAGAAATTCCATGATAAATATGGTATAATAAAATCTCCAAGATCTCCAAGAATAAAAACAGAATCGTTTTCATTAGCAGCCTTAGCAATTTTTTAATAGCTTCATATGTTCACGGTAAACCATCTCAGATGAATTTGGAGGGATATAAAAACAAGTAATGAACATTTTCTTACGTTTCAACTTAATAACAACACCAATACATTCAATGTTCAATGAAGAATCATCTAAAAACGTCTCAGAAAAAAGTTGACTGGAAACTGCAATTAGAACTCCACCTCCTCTGATACCACAACCACGATATAAATTTGATAATCACTACTGAGTATTTCAGTGTTTAAAAAATTTTCCATAATCCATGTTTCAGTAAACGCAATAACGCTGTGGGTAAAAGCGAAGCTATTATTGAACAGGGCAGATAATTTTGTATTTAAGCCACGAACGTTTTGATATATTATTGAAATATAAGTAGAACAATTTAGTTTTTTGGAGTCGTTGAGACACGTATAGGGAGACGTGCAGCAGTCCTGCGGTTTATTTGTAAACATATTCGAGCACAAATGTGCTTACAGTCCAAAAGCTAGGATCATCAAGATGTTCAAAGAGATCTGCAGGTACAGCAATTTATATCGATGTTATTGTTCTCGGTTGGGAGTACATATATTTATACACAGAGATTTCACAGTTTGACTGAAGTTTTGATATAATGTAATATTCAACATCCTCAGCAGTACCTTCCGGAGCCAAGCGTGATAAAAAAATATTTTTATTAGGGGGTATAGCTTTTAACGTCTTAGGTGCAACTTGTTACTCTTCTTACTTGTTATTATTATACCCGCCACCAAAAAAATGGTGGGGGTATATTCATTTTGTCATTCCGTTTGTAACACATCGAAATATCCATTTTAGACCCCATAAAGTATATATATATTCTGAATCGGGGTTTGATTTTATGACGATCTAGCTATGTCCGTCCGTCTGTCCGTCTGTTGAAAGCACGATAGAGGTCGCACCGAAAAAGCTAGGGGCTCAAATTTTGCCAGAATCTTTCTTATAGACAAGGTTTATTTGGTATTGAAAAAGGGCTAAATCGGAATATTAGAGTTATAGCTCGAAAAGCAAGAGTAGGTCGAAAAAACCGTGTCCTTCGAACATCGAATAAAATGGAATTGTGTCCAAACGCCTTAACGTAGACTCATGAAACTTCGAATATATATTTCCTGGGTAAAGACAATATTTTCCCCCGAAAATTGTCTAAATCTATGTATTAGGAGCGGAGTTATCGGTCAAAATGTACGAAAATTTATACCGCACAGTGTATTTTTCGGTATAATTAAAAACAAAAACGTCATAAAAGCAACAAAATTGAATGTACGACTCTGAAATTTTGCACACTTTGCTTCTTGGTGAGACGCTTTCTTGTAACAGAAAATCAATGTGCCACGCCCACTTTTACGCCCACCTCCCATATAACGTATTACCTAAAATTCATATAGTTTCTCTATTAATAAAGATTTTGGAATAACAAAGGGCTATATTGAAACACCTAAGTTGTACTCATTCGCAAAAACAACTTTGACACGCCTACTATAACGCCCACTTTTCACGTTATCTACCGTTAATGAAATTTAAAAGCTCATAAAACCGCTAAAACTAGAGGTATGATGATAAATTTTGCTACGTCTATCCCCCTAGGCAATTTCATTACTATGCCAAAAAATTAAGGTGCCACGCCCACTTTTACGCCCACCTCCCATATAACGTTTTACCTAAAATTCATATAATTTCTCTATTAATAAAGATTTTGGAATAATAAAGGACTATATTGAAACACCTAAGTTGTACTCATTAGCAAAAACAACTTTGACACGCCTACTATAACGCCCACTTTCACTTTTGAATTGTGTCCAGACGCATAAACGTAGTCATGAAACTTCTAATATATATTTATCGAGTCAAAAGAATATTTTCCCTGAAAATCGCTTAAATCTATGAATTAGGAAAAGAGTTATAGATAAAAATGTACGAAAATTTATACCGCACAGTGTATATTTCAAATTTAAAACGTAATAAAACTGACAAAACTATATGTACGATTCTGAAATTTTGCAAACATGGCATTTTGGTCAAAATCTTCGTTATAACGGAAAATAGATGTGCCACGCATACTTTTTTCCTTAAATTTTTATAAAAATATATTAGTCATATATATTAGCATTTATTCATCTAACACTGCGCTATTTATTGTACTGTAGCTAAATCTATATATATAAAAGTGAAACTCTGTGTGTGTGTGTGTGTGTTAGCTATAGACTCCGAAACTGTAAAACCGATCGGACTCAAACTTTGGCAAGTTGTTGTACACATACCAGGGAATGTTTATGGGTGGAAAAAAGTGGGCGGGGCCACGCCCATAAAAATTGGTTATCAGTTTTAGCTGCTTGCACTTGACCGATTTTTCTGAAACTTTGCACACATATCGAGCTGTCATGACTAAATAATTTTGTGATAAGAAAAGTGGGCGGGGCCACGCCCCTAAAAAAGTTTTAATTTTGAGGTACTTGAACTAGACCGATTTTTCTGAAACTTTGCACACATACTAAGCTGTCATAACCATAAAATTTCGTGATTAGAAAAGTGGGCAGGGCCACGCCCATAAAAAAGGTTATAATTTTGAGGTACTTGCACTGGACCGATTATTTTGAAACTTTGCACACATATTGAGCTGTTATGACTTTACAATTTCGTGATTAGAAAAGTGGGTAGGGACGCGCCCATAAAAACAATTATAATTTTGATAATTTTTGCACTGGTCCGATTCTTCTGAAACTTTGCACACACATTGAGCTGTTATGACTTTACAATTTCGTGATTAGAAAAGTGGGAAATGACACGCCCATAAAAAAAATTATAATATTTAGGCTTTTGCACTTGATATTCAATTAAAGTTCAGAATTCATTTCGATTCATTAAGGGGCGTAGCAACGCGCGCCGGGTTTGGCTAGTATAAGATAAAGATGATAAGATAGATGACTCTACTAGCAACTACTAGATGGCATGCTAACAATTTATGTTCTCCTGAAGTTATGCTCTATTAAACATGGGAATTTAGGAAAATTTTGACCTAAGTCAAAAAAAATTATCTCAACATTATAAACAATTTATTTTCATTATTTATGGCTAACAAATTTTAAAATTATACAAAACTTATTTCGTTTGAAAATCTTTTAAAAGCAAAATGTTATAGAAATTTAAAAATCAAAATCTTACTAATAAATTTCCCGTTTTAGAACAATTTTTCCACGGTTCAAATTGAGTTAGTCTGAGATTGAGAAATGTCAAATGAAATACAAGAAAAAGTTGAAGTTTAGATGTGGTTCACCTTAAACATGGGCCCTTAAAATTTAACCACCCTCTACAAAGAAAGTGATACATATTTTATTATAAAGAGATTATTCTATAGCGATTAACAAAATAATAAATATTGTGCTTTAAATGTACACAAAATTGGTGGTGGGTATAAAAGATTCGGCACAGCCGAATATAGTGCTCTTACTTGTTTTTATAGTAATTTTTGCATATTGTACTTTTTTTCTTACTAAAATGACTAAGAGAAACATCTTTTCACAATTTTAACCAGGAAACGTTAAGTTTTCAGTAAATAGTAAGAACTGCGCTATCGAAGTAGCGGGTTATATGCTAGTGTGTATATTAAACAAACTTAACTATGTTTTCTTCAAAAGCCTTTTAGAAAAATTAATGCATTTATATAAAGATGTCCCTGTTGAAAACAGCGTTCGTACTCAACGCTTGTAGGTAGTAGATAATTAATAAGTAGTAATATGCAGACTGGCCTCAGAAATAAATAAAATATTTCCATCCTAATTTTTGTATACAAATCATTATTTCTCATATTGTGAGCATTTGCAGGACTTCTGCATATGTCGGACCCATTATTTAATTTTTTTTACCGTAGAAAATCTTTTATTGGATGTGTTATACCATAGACAGACGACAGCCTTAATTTGCATTAAAATCTCACTAATGCAAATTAAAATTTTGCTGTGACAGACGACACACAGAGGAGTATTTGACCTGAAAAGCTGGCCAAAAAGGCAAAACTGAATTTTAAGAAATCTTAAAAACAAAGAACGCAGCTCGACAGACAACAATATTTTACGTAAATTTTCAAGACTTTTAGTTGCGATTTGTAGCTCTGAGACCCTGCTAAAGCCAGGAAAGTGAAGAAAATTATATGAGATTTAAATGTTTTTTTCGGTTTCTGGATGTTTATTTGATATTTTTTTTTGCGGCCAAACGAATAAAGGTTTAACAATAAGTTTTTTTTCGCTGAAAGGTTTGATCAAAAGTTATTTAAAAAAGTAAAAAAAAATTGAAATATGTTGAATATTCATGTTGAAACAATTCGTAGAAAAGCTAAAAAAAAAAAATTATGCACTTTTTTTGCAAAAAAAAAGAAAAAGAAGAGGTTTTTGGAAGTGAGGTTAGCAACTCTACAAATTATGTTTGATACCACAATAAAATCTCTAATTTTAGAAACAAGAAAAAAAGGTTAAGCAAGCTTGCGCCATTAGTTTTGACGATTTTTTTAAATTTTCATATTTATTATATTTTTGCTCATCAGACACTTTTTCTTATACATTTATATTGTCATAAACTTTTATGTATTTCGAATTATTGATTTTAGCTGTTATTCACATCACTTTTAACACTTCACAATGTTAATACCTGCCTATAATTAAAAATTTGAAAAATTCTTTATTATCGATAGTAGTTATAAGAAAATGTCCCACACATCTCCATAAAGGATATTTATATACCTGCCCTGCAAAAACATTATATGTTAGAAAAATAAATATAAATACCTAATACGAATAACACTGCTCTGCAAAAAATAATTTTTTGTCTTCCCATTTAATAAAACTATGTGGACTATATGGATTTTGACGCGCTGAACTCAAATCCGTTGTCGGTTTTTTTCCATCAGATCGGGATTTTTTTTATGGGCGTGGCAAATTTTTCCCCCTAAATTAGTCAGGTATGGAGACTTATTTCCTCCGAACTCGAGAACCAGTCATCCGATTTTCAAAACTAAAACACCAAAAAATGTGCAAACAAATTTTATTTATTTTAATGGAACACAATTTTTCTCTATCTCTTATCGTTTTGGAGTTATTTAGAAATTAATGGAGAAAAAAAAATTTTTTTGTGCAAAATTCGTAATATTTTTCAATTTAAAAATGGAATTAAAAAAAATATAAGGCTAATATTCAACATTTTAGACTTTTTTCTAAAAGCAACTTATCTTGGAAATAAAAAAAGCCATAAACCATAAAAATCGGTTAAAAAATGTAGATTTTATTATCAATTTACCGCAGGTACCCAATATTGACCAAATATGTGTAATGCAGCAAACAGCGTCAGAGTGGGCGCACTTAAGCGACTTGTAGCAACAATGAATGGCAACTTTTTACTTCTATCTATTTTCGTACAACAAAAACAAATACAAGCAAAAAAAATTTGCTAGATTGTAATTTTGTAGCATCGCCTCGCTTAAAGCACCCACCCTGTCGTCACCCGTAGATAACTTCAAATTACAATAAAAACTTAAAATATTTACAGACTATTTTATTTAAAATAACACAAAAATTTTGTTAATAATTATTAATTTTTATTCAGGAAAGATTGTTAAAATAAAAAAGTAGCTTAAGCTGCTCATGCCCTTTTGTCCACATCATTCAATTTCGTTCTGAAGACCTCGTCCTTCATAAGCTGTCGTATTTGTGGACCTACAAATATGCCTTCTTTTACTTTAGCATCTCTGATTCTAGGAAATTTTCTCCTAATGTATAGAAAGGCTTCACCATCCTTCTTCATTGCTTTGACAAAATTTTTCATAAGGCCTAGCTTTATATGAAGAGAAGAGTTTGTTCCTTTTGTTTTAAAGGCTCTTCTGCTACATTTTTTTTCCTGGAATAAAATTTACTCTCTTCGGTCAAATTTTAACATTGTAGTGTTTTTCTTTTGCGCGGCTATCCCATTTACATAAGAAGCAATAAAACTTAGTATATCCACTTTGCAATCCATTTAACATTGCTACGACTTTTAAATCTGCAGATTCCATGAGTAATGTGAATATTTAATTTTTTGTAGTATCATCTTCATGCTACAATAGTTTTCTTTCATATTTCTTGCATACGCGAGTGGGACCAATGGAAATTTGTTGCCATTGTGAAGTAAAACGGCTTTCAAACTTGTCTTGGATGAATCAATAACAAGCCGCCAATCCTGAGATTTATGACTGAAACACAGTTGTCGCAAAAGTCCATCAACATTATCGCAAAATATCAAACCTTCCTCTTTGCTGAAATATATTAAAAAAGGTTGTTCTTTATTTCGAAAGTAAGAGACGTTAACGTCCGTTTGCACCAAACTCCATTCTTTTCATTGGGATGCAAGAAGTTCAGGCTTGGTTTTTTAAAGCCTTGATTTACAAACTAAGTTATTCATATCAGTTTAATTCGGAAAATAAGGTGTACTCGTTGGACTTCCAAATGAATGCGAAGAACACCCATGCTGGCGTAAGTGGATTCAGTTGCTGCAGAAAGCCCATCTTCTTCATCATCTGTAGGAGGCAATGGAGGTAAAAATTTACTTGTAAACTGGAAAACTGGTCGTTTGACGCATGAAGTATTTAGATATGTAACTTTATTTTTTGTTTTTTTCGTAAACCCACATGTTTTAGTATGGCAAAAGTAGCAATCATTTTGATGATTTTGTGGTTCACTCCAAATCGCTGGCTTCATAAACGGCTTCATAAAGACTTATGACTTCCTTTTAACCAACCTCTTAAAGACTTACCACAGCTACTACAACATATTTTCGGCAGCCAATTTTTATCTTTATCATCGATAGGAAATCCAAAAAAACGGCAATAAGCCTTAAGAACTTAAAGTTAGATCGCCACAAACGTAACAAAATAAATTTGGAGATTTGTTATAAATCCTTGACATTTTGTAATATGAAAGCGTTTGTGGATTCTTTAATTGCTTTATTTCTTTACACAATAACAAAGTACACTATAAGATCTATTGACTGTTGCTGATTTTGACCGCACCATATTCAAATTAAAGTGACTCACTTATTGTCCATCAGCTTCTATACATTACAATAAATACTAGAATCTACCCTTTTGTTCTTAATTTGAAATCACAGGTAATTGAAAAATACTGTTATAAATTTAATTCCAAGAACTATGCAAAATACCGTTGTACTTTAGTTCCATTACCTGCTCACCTAACGAAATGTTACATGTATCATATGCAAGGCTGGTTGCATTACAATATTGGGTACCTGCGGTAAATTGACAAAAAAATCTACATTTTTTAACCCATTTTTATGGTTTATGGCTTTTTTTATTTTTAAGTTAAGTAGCTCTCAGAAAAAAGTTTAAAATGTTGAATATTTGTCTTATATTTTTTTTAAGTCCATTTTTAAATTGAAAAATATTACGAATTTTGCACGAAAAAAATTTTTTTCTCTATTAATTTCTAAATAACTCCAAAACGATAAGAGATAAAGAAAAATTGTGTTCCATTAAAATAAAAACAATTTTATTACACATTTTTTGGTGTTTCATTTTTGAAAATCTGATGACTGGTTCTAGAGTTAGGATTAAATATGTGTCCGTACCTGACTAATTTAGGGGGAAAAATTTGCCACGCCCATAAAAAAAAATCCCGATCTGATGGAAAAAAACCGACAACGGATTTGAGTTCAGCGCGTCAAAGTCCATATAGTCCACATAGTTTTATTAAAGGGAGGATTTTGCTGCAGAGCAGTGTAATTATTAAAAGCATTTATCACAAGAATAAGTTTACAAAAAATAAATACAGGTAAAAAAAAAAAAACATGGGCACACAGGTATCAGGCTACCATCCAATTAACGCATGAGAGCATGCGCTTGAAAATACTTATAAAGGGTTATTGCACACAATCTTTATCAAAACCGTTTTGTAACTTCGAGAGTCAACATGGAACAAGTTTACACAAGATTACAGCTATTCCAAATAGTGAAAAATCTAATGCTGGAACCATTGACGAGAAATTGGATTTTTTGGTCAGAAAATTGAGCAAAATGTCAAGGGGATGGGAACATATTAGCACTGAAGCAGTGTTTAAAAAATTTCAAAAATTGTTTCAAAAGATATTGGCTTTTGGCACAACGTAAAGAGGACCGCTTTTTAAGCACAAACTTTAAATGCCTGGAAGGAACTGTAACAATACCAGTATTTGGCTGTTCGTCTTCAGAACGACCACGAAAAGAATTTAATGAAGCTAGTGAAAGAACAAAGCGGAGAAAAACGGAAGAAGTTCGTAACCAATTAACAACAGAGGAGATCACATTTGCTGCATCCATGAGTCAAAGAGCAGCGGGACATAATGATGCGGCTAAATTAATAATGGATATAACGAGATCCCCAAGAAAAGCAAGAATTTGCAAGCGATCATTAACAACTTCTGAAGTTAACCCTGTGAATAAACTTTCAGCGGAAGGAGCTCTAGCACTCTTTGTAAATGCAGAGCTCACGAAAAAGCAATATGAAATTTTATACAATGCCAATAAAAATGTGTATCCATGTTATTCATTACTAAAAAATGCAAAAAAAAATGTTATCCCAATGAAGATGCCATAACCGTTACTGAAATATTATCGGAAGTGAAGCTCCAAGCTCTCTCGACCACACAGCAACACGTTTATGTATATACCTTCAAGAGGTTTTGCAGCAGTTTAAACCTTTAAAATCAACATTTGTTAATTGAGTTTTACTATTTATACCGACTTTTATTCCTTAGGAATGTGGCTTTTGGAAAAATTTTAAAAATTTAAATTTTTGGTTCTTAAATTTTTTTATAGCATTTTGAAAACAAACAAGTAAGAGCGCTATATTCGGCCGTGCCGAATCTTATATACCCTTCACACCGTGTAGTCATGCTATAACAGTAGTTTGTATCACCATTCCATATAATATACGTACATACATATAAAAACCATACATATATAAAAACATCCCATTGTAAAATTATAAATTTACGTATGTATGTTAAGAAAAAAAAATAAAAAAAATTAAAAAAAAAAATTTAAAAAAAAGTAATTAAAAAAAAAATTAAAAAAAAAAATTAAAAAAAAAAAATTTTTTAAAATAATTAAAATATATATAATAAATATAAAACAAAAAAAAATTAAAAAAAATATTTAAAAAAAAAATTTAAAAAAAAATAATAATAAAAATATAAATAATATATTAAATAAAAAATAAAAAAAATATAAAAAAAAATTTAAAAAAAAAATATAGAAAAAATAAAAAAAATTTTTTTTTGGCTCAGCTGGGATTCAATGCCAAGTTTTCTCTAACCAGTTTACACGTTTGTATGTATGTATGTTGTTGTTGTAATGTTGTTTTTGTGAAAAAAAATCGAGGTGGTCGTGGGTTTTTGCTCATATCTCAGTTGTTTATACCCTTCACACAGTGAAAAAAGGTATATATAGGTTTGTCATTCCGTGTGAAATTTCTACAATTTTCATTTCCGACCCCATAAAGTATATCTTTTCTGAAAGCTTATGAATAGGGGAGTCGATTAAGCTCTGTCAGTCTGTCCGTCTGTCCGTGTGTATGTTGAAATCAATTTTTTGAAGCCCCCCGACATCGCTTGGACCCGGGTGAGGTATTAAAATATCAGAAATATTCGGGAGTAGATTGGTATTGAAATCCAGAAATATCGGTACATAAACAATTGAGATATGAGCAAAAACCCACGACCACCTCGATTTTTTTTTCACAAAAACAACATTACAACATACATACATACAAACGTGTATACTGGTTAGACAAAACGTGGCATCGAATCCCAGCTGAGCCAAAAAAAAAAAAATTTTATTTTTTTTATATTTTTTTTTTAATTTTTTTTTTTATTTGTTTTTATTTTTTATTTAATATATTATTTATATTTTTATTATTTTTTTTTTAATTTTTTTTTGTTTTATATTTATTATTATTATTTTTTAAAATTTTTTTTTTTTAATTTTTTTAAAAAATTTTTTTTTTAAATGTTTTTTTCTTTTTTTTTTTTTTTTCTTTTAACATACATACGTGAATTTATAATTTTCCAATGGGATGTTTTTATATATGTATGTTTTTATATGTATGTTTTTATATGTATGTACGTTTTTCATATGGGATGAATGGTGATACAAACTACTGTTATTGCATGACTACACGTTGTGAAGGGTATATAAGATTCGGTACGGCCGAATATAGCGCTCTTACTTGTTCACTGTGTGAAGGGTATAAAAATTTGACGAATTTTGCAGGAAAAAGTTTTTTTTCGCCATTTAATTTTTAATAACTTCGAAATAGTAATATATAGAGAAGAAATGTGTTTGGTTAGTTTAAGCAGAATTTTCCGGTGCATCTTCTGATTCTCCTCCTAATAAAATCGGAGAACTACAAGTTATGATTAAATATATTAGGCAACCCAATGATTTAGGGGGTGAAATATGCCACGCCTTTAAAATCAAATCCTTACGTACTAGAGAAAAACGGAAAACAGATTTAAATTAAGGGCATCAAAATCCATATATCCACATGCTTTTATTTCTAGGAGAGACAAACATTTTTTTTTTGCGCAGTGTAATTTTTTCAAAATCTGCTACTAGATTTCTTATATCATACTACAACTGAAACTATCAAAAAACCAGAACTTTTAATACAAAAAACACGTTTAATAATTTTGGCCAGCTTTTCAGGCCAAATACTCCTCTGTGCGACAGTTATTGCATTTAGAAAAATTGTAAATGCACTAGCAATCACAAATTTGAACATGTTGCTACAAGTTGGGATGGCAGAAGGACACTCTGAAATAAGAGAAAGGGAATTGTGGAAATTCTTAGGTTTAATGGTATCTTTTCATGGAGGTTATAATTCATACATATGTATGAACATACATACATACATATGTACATAGGTATGTGGTATTTTTTTAAAGGACCGTAACAGCACTTTTTGGGAGAGTGACGTGCTTACGATGGACGATACCAGTATTAAGGAAAACTTTCGCCTTAACAGAAAGGCATTCAAAAAAATATGTAAAAAGTTTCAACATACATATCGAATCTATTTTTATTTTACATTTTTGATTTTTTAACTTTTTGATTGATTGCCGACCGTGTTGCCATATTGAAATTTCTAAATGCCAGAGTTGTAAACGAATCATTCATTTTTGAATTAATTCGCGAATCATTCATGCACTGAATTGGTAAAATTTTTAAATAATTCTTTTCGTCAAAAAACGAATTAAATGATATTTGAATCAATTCATTTGAATTTATCAAACATGAATTGCAATTCATTTTTAATTCAAATGAATTGGTAAAATGAATTGCAATTCATTTGAATTGAATTGACTTTGAATTAATTCAAATGAGTTAGAAAAAATGAATTGCGATTCATTTCCAATTCATTTGAATTAAAAATGAATTAATTCAAATGAGTTAGAAAATGAATTGCAATTCATTTCCAATTCATTTGAATTAATTCAAATAAATTTAGTAACTTTGAATTTCAACATATAATTGCTGTTTTTATTATTTATACATATTTCAGTCATCAATGGCAAACACTTTAGTAATACTTATGTAATATTTATTTAATAAAATTAAATTATATTTTACAAATAAACATTAAATTACGAAAAATTACAATATATGGACAATACAGTAGCATATATAAGCATCAACTAATTTTGCTATCATTTTAATTATAAAAATAAATAAATCTGCATTATCGTTATCTCTTATCTATTCACATTCTTACGAAATCACTCATTTGTTGTTCTTGCATATTGCACTTTGATGACTGAAATATATATAAATAATAAAAACAGCAATTATATGTTGAAATTCAAAGTTACTAAATTTATTTGAATTAATTCAAGTGAATTGGAAATGAATTGCAATTCATTTTCTAACTCATTTGAATTAATTCATTTTTAATTCAAATGAATTGGAAATTAATTGCAATTCATTTTTTCTAACTCATTTGAATTAATTCAAAGTCAATTCAATTCAAATGAATTGGTAAAATGAATTGCAATTCATGTTTGATAAATTCAAATGAATTGATTCAAATTTCATTCAATTCTTTTTTTTTTTGTGAAATGAATTAATTCAAAATGTAGCTAATTCGTATTGAATTGAATTCAAAAATGAATGATTCGTTATAACTCTGCTAAATGCAGTATAAATTCAATATGATTTAGTGCATTTACGTGAAATCTAATACACATTGGAATGGGGATAATTCATAAGTTAATTTGAATTAAGACTTTTAATGCAATTTAACGCTGTCGTCTGTCTATGTTATTATATTCAAATAATGATAAATCTGAATCAGAATTTTCTGCAGGCAGACTGTTGGAAGTTTCATTTGTAATTGGTATGCATATATGTAGGATGAAAGCAGCAAGGCAGTGCGTATTCGGTCGTGAAAGAAACAAGACGTGTGTGCAAGACGGCAGTTCATTTAAACTTTTCATACTATTTTATATTTTCTTTTAAAACTTGAATAAAACCTTTTCATTAAAAAACACTTTGCCACAATTTGGGGGCTCGTCCAGAAAATGTGAAAATTTAATAAACTTTAATCTATATTTTTTTTTTTTTGACAAAATAAAATTTAACAAACGTTGAAGGAAGACATTTTGTTTAAGAAAAAAATACATAGCATACAAAGACAAAATAAACGAATATAGTGGCTGTTGTAGTTGTAGTAGTGTTGGTTGGTTGGTTATCGTGGTAGTTCGCTGCACGCCAACAGTCAAGTAGAGTCTGTATGACTCCGTTTTGACAGGACCACATCACTCGTCAGCTTCTAGTGTATCTCAGAATAAAATCCAAGAGTAAGGGTACTAGATCCACCCCGTGGCCCTGAGATATCTCAGTAGATAATTCAGTCCAACTTCAGATATCGCAGAGAGGCCATCTAGTATATGTTCGCCCAGAAATCTGTGTCTCTTAGCCGCCAGTGCAGGACATTCGCAGAGAAAGTGGAAAACCGATTCCTCCTTCTCTCTATCCAGACAACTGCGACAATGGTCGTTCGATGGGAGTCCGAGCCGACTTGCATGTTTGCCTAACATCCAGTGACCCGTCAATACCGCCAGCAACCTCGATATGTCCCTCCGACTCCGACTGGTAAGTTGCAATGTACGTCGTGCATCAAAAGAGGGCCACGTAAGCCGTGCCACCTTACACGTGCTCAGCCCACGCCACCTGTCATCAGCCTTCCGGAGAAAGTGTCTGGAGAGTCTGCTCTTAATAGTCCCCAACGGGATTGCAACTGCAATTGCATTAGAGATATCCAGAGCAGATCCTCCCCTGGCTAGCTCACCAGCACGCTCGTTATCATAGTGGCCCTTATGCGCAGGAATCCAAACTAGAGTAACGTCAGCCCGCTGACCAAGCCTTGACAGTTCCTTTCTACATTGGCCAACTAATTTAGACGTAATAATGTATGACCTGAGTGACAAGAGTGCCGCCTGACTGTCGACAAATATTCAAATGCTCCCGTGGATATTCCCGTCATTCAGTATCCTACATGCTTCCCTGATAGCGAGTACTTCCGCCTGAAAAACGCTGCAATCATCCGGAAGACGGAAGGAGAGTTCAATCTCCGGTCCATCAGAGAAGACACCAGATCCAACACCACATTCCATCCTCAAACCGTCAGTATAGATCCTGGTGTCAAAACTCCCCAAAAGGCGACCCCCATTCCACTCTCTCCTGGAGGGAATAAGAACCCTGAACGCCCCATCAAATTCCATGTAGGGCGTAATGTAGTCAGAGGGTTGATTTACGCTCGAAGGCAGCGTGGCCAATATACTCGCATGGCCATACGTCCTCGACCTCCAACATCCAGTTGCATTAAGCCTCACCGCACTACTTGCGGATGTGGCCAACATATGAATATCAATGGGAACGAGATGCAACATAGTGTTCAGCGCCTCCGAAGGACTAGTTCGCATCGCTCCCGTTATCCTAATGCATGCCGATCTCTGTACTCTATACAACTGGTCCACAACATACTTACGCCCTGTTGCAGTCCACCATACCAGAGATCCATAAGTGAGAATCGGACGTACTACGGCCGTATACATCCATTTAATCATATTGGGGGTAAGTCCCCATTTCCTACCAAACATCCCACGACACGTGTAGTAGGCCACCGTAGCCTTCTTCACCCTGTGCTGGACGTTCAGCTTCCATGACAATTTAGAGTCCAGGATAATACCCAGATATTTCGCCCTATCCGATAGGGGAATTTCGCAGTTCCCCAACCTCGGTGGTCTGAAGCTTGGAATCTTGGTCTTTGTTGTGAACAGTACCAGTTCCGTTTTGCTTGGATTTACTACTAGACCGCTGTCCGTGGCCCAGTTTCTTAGTAATCTCAAGGCGTCGGACATGATATCACTAATCACGTCCGGAAACAGTCCCGATACCAGTATCACAACATCGTCCGCATAAGCCACGACCTTTATTAAGCTATTGTCCAGTTCAATAAGAATCTTGTTAACAACAATAAGCCAAAGCAGTGGAGAGATCACACCACCCTGAGGTGTACTTCTCTCCACTAGCCTTGACATAGTGGTGTTACCAAGATTAGCAATAACCACCCTTGTGCTCAGCATGGACACTAGCCAGTTGCTGATGTACTCCTCAACATCTAGACCAGTGAGGGCATGCTGAATCGCAAGGGTGGTTACGTTATTGAAGGCCCCTTCTATATCTAAGAAGGCTGCCATAGTATACTGCCCGAATTCGAGAGACCTCTCTATAGTCCCCACGACCTCATGTAGAGCCGTCTCCGTAGAGCGTCCCTTAAGATAGGCATGCTGACTGCCCAACAAACGCGTCGTTCCCTCCAGTCGCTGCCTGATATGAGAGTCGATGAGTCGTTCCAGTGTTTTAAGCTGAAAAGATGAAAGGCTAATCGGACGAAAGTCTTTCGCACTATCATGACTTCTCCTTCCGATCTTCGGAATAAAAACGACCCTGAGCCTTCTCCAATTCCCAGGAATATAATTTAGAGATAGGCAGAGCATGAAAATCCTCTGGAGCCAGGGAATAACATATCCCTTGGCACTCTGCAACATACGTGGCAGAATTCCATCAGGTCCAGGTGATTTATATGGGGAGAAACTATCAATCGCCCACGAGATTCTCTCGTAAGAAAATATGTTCCCATCGACCACGGAATGGGTCCTATCCGCACTCACGATTCCCGTATCAACCTCCCTGCATCCCGGAAAGTGAGTGTTCATAAGGATATCAAGGGATTCAGCCGAAGATTCAGACCAGGAGTCATCTTCCCTTTTTATATAGGTCGGAGTTGACTGATCCCTGGCTAGAATCTTACTAAGTCGCGCTGTGTCCCTAGTGCTGTCTATAGATCCGCAGAAGTCTCTCCATGAACTTCTTTTTGCGGCCGCTATAGCCTTCTTATAAGCTTTCAGCTTATCGCGGTACGGCTGCCACGATTTGCTTTCATAACATTTATTAAAGGCCCTACGTGCCTCCCTCCGAAGGCCAGAGAGCTCCGAGCTCCACCATGGAGGGAAGGTTTTCCTAACCTTCGTCATAGGGCAGGAAATTTCGAAGGCTTTCACCATAACGTTGCTGAAACACTTCTCCATTTCCTCAAGACCAGTTATCGAATCTTCGATAACTGGCAGTTTACCCAATTTACGCTTTACGACCCCATTGAACTTAAACCAATCAGTTCTTCTTGGGTTCCGAAAAAGCGGTGTCGTAATCTCGTCACGAAGTCTAATCTCGAAGAGAATCCAGTTATGATCGGAAAAAGACCTCTTACTGGATACCCTCCACCTATCAACTGATATCCTAGACTTACTATGCATGAGTGTAATGTCCAGTACCTCCTCCCATCCATTGTAATTAACCGAACTCGGAAAAATAAATGTTGGGGTGTTACCAGAGTTACATATACTTAACTTGTTATTATTAATGAAATCAAGGGTATACTCACCACGTTCATTAATCTCAGTGCTGCCCCAGATCGTGTGCCTTGCATTGGCATCGCAGCCCAGGACTATATCGTCAGATACCCCGATTGAGGCTAGGAGATTACTCACTTCCACTGGCGGAGCAGGCTTCTCATGCGCCATGTAGCTCGAGGCAATTATGAAGCTTTCTCTGTTTGGCAGTTCGACCCTTGCAACTGTAAGGTCCGCTGAGCTAAGCTGCGTACAAAGAAAAATGTTAATATTCCTTTTGGCAATAAGACATGACCTAGGCTTACCACAATCTTTTGCGTAGAGTACTTTGTATAATGAGGACGGGAACCCTTTTACCACCGAGTTGACTACCCAGGGTTCCTGCAATAGTCCAATGTCCAGATCCTCCTCAGCTAAGAGCATCCGAAGATTATCTGTAGCGCATTTCGAGTGCTGCAGATTAATTTGGACTATTTTAAGTGCCATTCTGTTATTTATTGGATGGTTCCGAGAGGTTCATCCCAGACAGCAGAGCGTTGGCAGCTTCAACGACATCCGCTTCACCTGAACCTGTTGGTCGGAATACTTTCACCTTTGCTTCCCGCACACCGAAAAACAGTTTGAAGCCCGTCTTTTCGAGCTTCATTGTTGCCGATTCGGTGATGGCGAGGGTGAGGCAAGTGTGTTTATCACCCTGATCGGTGCGGATGATCAACCAATCATCCATTGGGATACTAGGGTTCTGAATCTTCAGACACTCCAGCATCTTTTGAGCATCGGCCTTCATCTTTGGTAACCAAATCCTTGCCCGAGGTCTCATTGGAATCTCTTCAGCAGGGATGAGCTTAAGACTTAAGCCTTCCCAGTCACCGCTAATCTGAGCGATGCACTTGCTGAGAAAGTCCTTTGAGAACCCGTCCAAGCACTTGATTACCCTGTAGCCCCGGTGTATCTCACCGGAGTCAAAACAGGGAGCCTGTCCAGTCTTACTAGTGAGCACGTAATCCATAACGAGCTCTGCTAGTTTAGACTCTATGGCACCCCATTCTGTTACTACAGGACTGATGGCACCATCCTTTTCGTTTGCCAGGGCCAGAATGAGATGGTCTTTTACCACTTCATTAAAGGGGCGCCTGGCAGATGTCGACGTAGCGTTCGTGGCTAGTCCCGGAGTGGTCTTTTTATCGGCGACCTTTCTCCTTTTGGGCGATTTACCTCCCTCTGTCTGAGATCGGTTTCGCTTGGACCTCACCTCAGTAGTTGCCTCTTTAGATGTGCTGGGTAAGGAATCCTTAAACTTAAGGTAGTCATCTACCACAGCCTGGTATTTGACGCGATCTTCCTCGTCGCGTTCATGGGGAATACCATTGGCGGTGTTCTTGGCTATCTTGTCAAGAATAAAAACCGCCTTATTGTATTTAGCTTTGAGGATGTCATTCTGACTCCTCTTTCTTTGTTTCCTCCTCTTCAATTTGTCGTCAGCCTTGACGTCGAGTTGAAGGGTATTAGAAGGGGTATTGGAGGGCAGCAGGGTGCTATGACTGGCTCCCTCTCTGCCTAATAAGTCGACCAACGTCTCTTGGCTAGAGGCCAGAAGGTCGTCTTCAGATGAGATACCCAACTCATCCGATTTAATTTTTCTCAGTTTCTGTGTGTTTTTTCCATTATTTGTTTCATTCATATTTTGGTCCCACGAGTGAGCACGTAAGGGGATGGACCATCCACACAGTGACGGCGTACGTGGACTGGACGAGTAATACAACCGGCCCATGTCATAGGCACCGGAGGGGAGCTGTTTACGACTAGTCCTCTTTATCCACTAACTAGCCATTCAGGTTCTCGGCACTGCTTCCTACCACCTTAACCTTACAAGTGGGGGAGAGGGAGGAGGAGTAAGAGGAGGTTAAGGAAAAGGGAGAATAGGATGGGATTGGATAACCTTTTGTTATGACCGCTTTTAGCACATGCCTCATTGACCGACTTCGAGTAGCGAGATACGAGTATCTCGTCTACTAAAAATCAGCCCCTGAGATAGGTACCACAGCTGTCACTTAAGCCACCACATCGCGGCAAGATCGTTATCCAGGTGGTGGTGTAGTAGTGTACTTTTGGTTGCAGACTGAGGAAAGGCAGCACATGATGGCAAGTTTGGGAATGGTTGAGAGCGTTCGCGAAAACTTACGACACACAAGAAAACAGAATGTTGTTGCTTCACACAAATTTATATTTGAGTGTGAAGGTGATCGTTCAAACCAGCAGCGTTTGAGAGAGTTCGAAGGGTTTGAATACGACGAAAAAGACGATGCATATGAGAAAAAAGCTGCATACGTAGGAAAAAACTTGACGTTGGCAGAGCTCACTTGAATTTGCAATATGTTGTGTATATCATACGACGATAGAGATTTGATGCTTCATATTTTTCGGCAATTGAAGAAGGGCGCCTTGCTTACTTTAAACAATGAAGACGAAAATGATGACGACGACGTAAGCTGCAATGAGCAAGAGGCTGCATGTAGTAATGCTAAACAAGACCTATCAAAGCAAAATAGAAAGATGAAACAAAACGAGATAACGGCAAACGAAGTAGAGGAAAGTTTTTTGTCTGTTAACAATTACAATAGTGAAAACACAACTGTGACGCGGGCAACACAACCACAAATTCCAAGATTTGCAATGAATTTTCGTGACATCGAGGATTCAATAAGAATATTTGATGGCAAGGGAAATTTACCTGTAGATGCTTGGGTAGAGGGATTCGAAGAAACGGCAGTTATTATGAACTGGGATAAATTTCAAATGTTTGTATTTGCGAAAAAGTCGATAAGTGGTTTGGCAAAGCTGTTTATTCAAAGCGAACAAGGTATAACATCTTGGGAAAAACTGAAAGCAGCGTTGATTGAGGAATTTCGTGCAACGATGAGTAGTGCTCAGATCCATAAGCAGCTGTCAGAGAGAAAAATAAAAAAAGGCGAAACCGTACAGGAGTATTTTCTTCATATTAAGGAAAACGCGTCGCGCGGTAATATTGATGACAATTCGATTATGCAATATGTTATTGACGGAATAAATGACTTAAGCGTGAATAAATCGATTTTATATGGTGCTAGTGATATGAAAGACTTTAAAAGAAAATTATCGTGCTATGAAACATTTCGGGCGAAATTAAATCGGCAAGAAGACCATAAAACAAATCGCGAGAAATCGGAAAACAAATTAAAGAACAACAATGATTTTTTAAAGTGTTTTAATTGCGGTGCGAAGGGACACAAGTCGAAGGAGTGTACAAATAAAGAAAAGGGAACGAAATGCTTCCAATGTAACAAATTCGGTCATATAGCTAGAGAATGTCGGGAGAAAACAAATGACACTAATACTCGTGTTTTAAAATCTGAAAATTTGTTTATGACGAAGAGTGTATATATCGATGGTCAAGAATATAATGCTCTGTTTGATACCGGTAGTAAGTTCAGTATAATAAGTGATGTTGTGTTTAAGAATCTCAAAAGTCCGAAACTTAATAAGACCGATTTTAAACTCGCAGGATTCGGTCAGAACAAGGTAAAACCTGAGGGACAATTAGAATACGATATGAAGATTGATGACGAAACTTACTGTGTGAATTTTGTAGTGGTGTCATCGAGATTTATTGATATTGACGCATTCTCGGCGAAAATTTTTGCGAGTGCGCGGAAGTAGATATTCGTCGCGACGGTCTACACTTTAGAAAAATAACAAACGATAATGAATTTCCCATTATGAAAATTGACATTGCTACCGACGAAATCGATATCGATGTAACTGTAGATCCGATTGTGAAGCGAAAAGTTAGTGACCTTATAAAAAGTATCGGCCAAATAAATGCAAAACTACCAACGTTGATATGAACATTGTTCTAAAAGAAGAAACTCCTTTATATTCAAGACCGAGACGTTTACCATTAACAGAAAGAAAGGCCGTCGAGGACCAGATTGACCAGTGGTTACGAGAAAGTGTAATAGAGCTATCCAACTCTGAATTTAGCAGTCCTATTGTAATGGTTAAAAAGCGTGACAGTTCCTTAATATTATGTGTCGATTACAGAAGGGTGAACAAAGTTATTGTCAAAGACCGATATCCGTTGCCGCTTATAGAGGATCAACTCGATCGCTTACAGAACGCCAAGATATTCAGTCCAATTGACCTGAAGAATGGATTTTTCTATGTTAATGTCGCGGAATCAAGCCGTAAGTACACATCTTTTGTTACACACAGTGGCCAATACCAGTTTACAAAGGTTCCATTTGGATTGTCCAACTCTCCAGCAGTATTTCAGAGATTCATTAACACCATTTTTCGTGACCTGACTCGTAGTGGCATTGCTTTACCTTATGTAGACGATATAATCATTCCGGCTAAAGATGAAGAGGAAGCTCTTAAGAATTTAGAAGAGGTGATGCTACTTTGCAGTGAATACGGCCTGGAATTAAATTTTAAAAAATGTAAATTTTTTAAAAAGAGAATTGAATTCTTAGGCCACATAATCGAAAATCAACAGATTTCTCCGTCACCTCATAAAGTCGAGGCAGTGTTAAAATTTCCTTTTCCAAAAAATGTGAAGCAGTTACAAAGTTTTTTAGGGCTTGCCGGATACTTTCGGAAATTTATTCCCCAATTCTCCCTTATAGCAAAGCCTCTAAGTGATTTAACCAAATCTGATGCAAAGTTCGAAATGGGTGATGCACAGATAATGGCGTTTAACAAATTAAAGAGCATGTTGACTGTTAAACCAGTTCTAAATATTTTTAATCAGAATAGTGAAACAGAAGTTCACACAGATGCGTCAATTGAGGGATATGGTGCTGTTTTGCTGCAAATATCATCAGATGATGGAAACTTACATCTTGTTTATTATATGAGCAAGAATACAACGGACGCTGAAAAAAAATATTCAAGCTACGAATTAGAAATATATGCTGTAATTGAGGCGTTAAAGAAATTTAGGGTGTATCTTCTTGGTCTACACTTTAAAATCGTCACAGATTGTAATGCTTTTACTAAGACGTTAGAGAAGAAAGACCTGTCCACTAGGGTCGCAAGGTGGGTACTTCTTCTTCAGGAATACGATTACCAGGTCGAATACCGTGCTGGTAATAGAATGAGCCACGTGGACTCTTTGAGCAGATACCCTGTTATGGTTATTAATGAGGATAGTACTTTAAGGAGAATAAGACAGGCTCAATTGAAACATGACGAACTGCAGAAGATCTTTTCTGTTCTGAAAAGTTATTTTACGAAGGGTGATGTGCTGTACAAGGTAGTCGATGGTTATGAGGTAGTTGTGGTTCCTAAAGGAATGCAAAGGGAGGTCAACCGACTTACACACGAGAGAGAACATTTTGCAGTCAAAAAAGTCAAAGAGCTTTTACGTCGTGAATATCATATTCCTAAATTAGAAGAGAAAATCGAATATCATATTTTAAACTGTATAACCTGTATAATCAACAACAGAAAACGCGGAAAACACCACTCCATACTTATCATATAGATCACCTAGGACCTCTCGAATCAACCTCCAAGCAGTATAGGCACATTTTTGCTGTAATAGATGCATTTACAAAATTCTGCTGGTTATATCCGACTAAATCGACAACATCCAACGAAGTTGTAGCGAAATTATAAGCGCAAAGTTTAATTTTTGGTAATCCAGTGCAGATCATTTCGGACAGGGGCACTGCTTTTTCATCTGAAGAGTTCGGAAAATATTGTCAAGCCCAGAATATAAAACATCACCTTATTACGACTGGTCTGCCGCGGGCTAATGGACAGGTAGAAAGGCTGAATTCCGTGGTCATCTCTGTCTGCACTGCACCCGAGCAGTGTGAGATAAAGAAATTAATCGAAGATGAAATCGTATTTAAATTTAGCGAGGATAGAGCAGAAATCAGACAAAGTGCCTGGGGTCAAATAGCCAAGATCCAGACGGAGAACAGTAAATCCTTCAATTTACGACGCAAGGAAGCTAGGAAATACACTTTGGGTAGTTTGGTGGCCATCAAGAGGACACAATTTGGTTTCGGTTTTAAATTAAAACCGAAATATTTGGGACCATATGAAGTTGTGAGTGTAAAACGTAACGATACATACAACGTGGTGCGGGTTGCAGATACTGAAGGCCCTAGAAATACTACAACTTGTGCTGAGTATATGAAGCCATGGTGTTTAAGCTTGAACGATGACGAATTCGGGGCGAATCCTGGTCAGGAAGGCCGAAATGTAGGATGAAAGCAGCAAGGCAGTACGTATTCGGTCGTGAAAGAAACAAGACGTGTGTGCAAGACGGCGGTTTTTTATATTTTCTTTTAAAACTTGAATAAAACCTTTTCATTAAAAAACACTTTACCACATATATGTATTACCAATATCATATTTTTTATTTTATTTTTATCATATCATATTTTCATATTGTATTCTCTTAGGAGGAGATTTTTCCATTTCACTACTCACTTAATTTGCAATCCATTATTGAATTTTCTTTCAGATTAATGAGAGATATAGATAAATATCACTACGGCAAAGGCCTTCATCTGTTATCTTTACAGAGTTTAAAATATCTATCATTTGTTTTAGTATAGCAAATTATTTATTATTTATTTGTGCTAATGTTAAATCCATTAATGCTTTTTTAATAGGTTTTCTAATTCACAAAATCGATGGCAAATCTTGCAATGAAAAAAAAGTTTCAATATTTTCCTTTTTCTTCTGTAAAATATTTTTGCTAAACCTCATTTTTTGTTGGCGACTCTCGAAATATTTTTAAAGTTTTTATGAGTAGTTTAATGTGAAATTTATTAGTGTAATGGTTTTTTGTTTCAATAACCTGAAACCCAATGAAGTCGCTTTTACTTTTTATAACCGCCACCAAAAAAATGGTGGGGGTATATTCATTTTGTGATTCCGTTTGTAACACATCGAAATATCCACTTTAGTATATATTCTGAATAGGGGTTTAATTTTATGACGATCTAGCTATGCCCGTTCGTCTGTCGAAAAGACGATAGATGCCGGACCGAAAAAGCTACGAGAATGTTTCTTATACACAAGGTTAGCTTAGTATTGAAAATTGGCTAAATCGGAATATTAGGAAGAGAGTTATAGCTCGCAGTGCAGGGAATGATCAAAAAAACCATGTTCTTTCAACATCGAATAAAATGGAATTGTGTCCAAGCGCATTAACGTAGAGCCATTAAATTTCGAATGTATATTTTCTTAGTAAAAAAACTATTTTTCCCTAAAAATGGCTTAAATCTATGCATTATGAAAGCAGTTATACATCAAAATGTACAAAAATGTATACCGCACAGTGCAGTTTTCGGTATATATAAAATGTAAAACCGAATAAAACTGACAAAATTAGATATATTATTCTGAAACATTGCAAACATTGTTTTGTAGTCAAAGGCTTTGTACTAACGGAAAATAAATGTGACAGGCTTACTTCAACGCCCGCCTCCAATATAACGATTTATTTCAAATTCATATAATTTCTCTAACAATAGACAAGAATAGAGAATAAAGGACTATATTGAAATATCTTAGTTTTATTTATTAGCAGAAACTACTTTGACACGCCTACTATAACTCTCACTTTTTACATAATTTACTGTTAATGAAATTTAAAAACTCATAAGACCGAAAAATCAGAGGTATGATGATGAAATTTCGCACATATAGCTTTCTAGTCAATGTCATTGTTATGCCTGAAAATGAAGGTGACACGCCTGCTTTAACTTCTATCTCCCATATAACGCATTATCTTAAATTTATAAAATTTTTTTATGGACAAAGTTTTAGGAAGAATAAGGAACTCAGTATTAAAATATCTAAGTTGAGTTTATCAGCAGAAAGTGATACATATTTTAATATAAAGAGATTATCCATAACGATTACTGCTAGGTAGGTAGGTAGGTAGGTAGGTAAGGCTGGTGCAAAGTTACCCTCACACCTTCACTCGGAGACCATTACGGTCCATTGTGACGCCTTAATAGAGAGAAGAATAGAAATATTTAGGATAGAAGAGAAGGAGAAGCAGACCATTCCAGAGTCTCCGGCTGGAAACGAACCCGCAACCCCCAAACAACTGACTTGTCCTGTACTGACTAGTCCACAGGGGGTGCGAAGTTACCTTCACCCGGAAACCATTACGGTCCATTGTGACGCCATTCCAGAGTCTCCGGCGGGATACGAACCCGCAACCCCTAAACAACTGACTGGTCCTGTACTGACTAGTCTACAGGGGGTGCAAAGTTACCCTCACACCTTCACCCGGAAACCATTACGGTCCATTGTGACGCCTTAATAGAGAGAGTAGTAGAATAAGAATAGAAATATTTAGAATAGAAGAGAAAGAGAAGCAGACAATTCCAGAGTCTCCGGCGGGAATCGAACCCACAACCCCCAAACAACTGACTTGTCCTTTACTGACTAGTCCACAGGGGCACTCTACGATTACTGTTAATAACAAAATAATAAATTTTGTGCTATAAAAGTACATCAAATTGGTGGTGGGTATAAAGAATTCGGCAAAGCCGAATATAGTGCTCTTACTTGTTTAATATTTATTTATTTATACTACATACATATTAAAATTGCATGTAGTAGAAACAATAAATAACGGGTCCGCTATCTAACGTTTTTTTTTCAACTAGTGCTTATTTCGTGAATGGTAACACTTAGCTCATGTCTGATTTGACAGATAATTAGTTTTATCCTTCCGATGAACGAATATGGTTGTATATACGGTTGAACAACACTGGGAAATATTGCGACATTACTTTGGCCGATTTGGCCAAAAAAATCATCTTTTCAGATGAAGCTGATGAAGATGAAGTATGTAAACAATCAAAATTGTCGCATTGGGGCACAGAAAATCCGCACGCATACATTGAAAAGCCGATACACCCAAAACGAGTCACTGTTTGGTGCGGATTTTGGTCCGGAGGCAGAATTGGGCCATTTGTCTTAGAAAATGAGCAAGAAGTGGCCGTTACAGTCAATGGCGATCGTTATCACGCCATGTTGAACGAATTTTTGTTCACAAAAACTGAAGAGAAGGATATTGGCAACATATTCCATTATTAACCGAAAGGATTGTACTTTCAAATAAAAAAAGGAATTTGAGAAAATATTCCAAAATTTGTTTTTAAAGTATTTTGAAAAAAAAATAGTTATTTAGCGGACCCTCCACAATAGCTTTAAGCTACGATTTCCCTATCGCACAGAGGAGTATTTTGCCTAAAAAGCTGGCCAAAATTACGTGTTTTTTTTAACTCAAAGATAAAGTTTTTTGATAGTTTTAGGTGTAGTATGATATAAGAAATCTAGTGGCAGATTTTGAAAAAATTACACTGCGCAACAAAAGTACACTGCGCAAAAAAAAATTTTTTTGTCTCCCATAGAAATAAAAGTATGTGGACTATATGAATTTTAATGCCCTCAATTCAAATCTGTCTTCCGTTTTTCTCTAGTACGTAAGGATTTTCTTTTAATGGCGTGGCATATTTCACCCCCTAAATCGTTGGGTTTCCTTATATATTTTGTCATAACTTGTAAACGGGTTCTCCGATTTTAATAGGAGTAGGATTAGAAGATGCACCGGAAAATTCTGCTAACTAACCCAGCACATTTCTTTTCTATCTATTACTATTTCGGAGTTATTAAAAATTTCCTGCAAAATTCGTCGACGTTTTTTGTTTTCAAAATGCAATAAAAAAATTAAAGAACCAAAAAGTTTAAATAATTAAGATTTTTCCAAAAGCCACATTCCTAAGGAATAAAAGACGGTATAAATAGTAAAACTCAATTAACAAATGTTAAATGTTAAAGGTTTAAACTCATTCCTAACAGACTGTATATATATACATGCATACATATTATGATTTACGGTCTAATTAAAAAAAAAGTTTGAAAATTGTAAGGCTCTTATAAGACAGTATTTTTCCATTAAAAAAGCTTTATTATATTTATTTTATATTATTTAATACTTAATATACGGAAAAGTTAAACTAATACAAATTCCTTAATAATTATTATGTCGTATGTATGTATATCCATATTAGCTCTATCATCGGTATCAGGAAGAAGAAGTGTGATGGTTTCTGATAAAAAAGCTTTTTTATTAATCCGTTCTCTTTGCGTACTGCAGCTTATAAAAGGGTCACTGCTCAGAAATAACCTATTCAAGACATCTCGATTTGTATCTCTTCTGCTGAATTTCCTCGAATAATTTGTACGATATAATCATAAGGTCTTATTTCTGTCCTCGGCAGCTTCTTCTGACAATTGGATGGTAGCCTGATACCTGGGTGCCCATGTATTTTTTATGTACCTGTATTTATTTCTTGTAACTTATTTTTGTGATTAATGCTTTTAATAATTATTCTTATTAGGTACGTATATTTATTTTTTAACAAATAATATTTTGTAGAGCAGGTATATAAAAATATCTTTTGTGGGGATTTGTGGGACATTCCCTTATAACTATTATCGATAATAAAGAATTTTTGAAATTTATAATTATAGGCAGGCATTAACATTGTGAAGTGTTTAAAGTGATGTGAATAACAAAATAACAAAACAAAAAAATAAAAGTTATGACGATATTAATGTATAAGAAAAAGTGCCTGATGAGCAAAAATGGAAGAAATGTGAAAATTTAAAAAAATCGTCAAAAATCAAATCGTCGTTCTAAAATTAGAGATTCCAAATTATGTTGTGGTAACAAACATAATTCGTAGTGATGCTAACCTCACTTTCAAATACCTCTTGTTTTTCTTTTTTTGCAAAAAAAGTGTATAATTTTTTTTTAGCTTTTGGACGAATTGTTTCAACATGAATATTCTACATATTTAAATTTTATTTTCTTTTTTAAATAACTTTTGATCAAACCTTTCAGCGAAAATAAAAATCATTGTTAAACCTTTATTCGTTTAGTCTTAAAAAAAATATCATATAAACATCCAGAAACTGAAAAAAAACATTTAAATCTCATACAATTTTCTTCACTTTCCTGACTTTAGCAGGGTCTCAGAGCTACAAATTGTAACTAAAATTCTTCACACTTTACAATATAATGTAAAATATTGTTGTCTGTCGAGCTGCGTACTTAGTTCTTAAGATTTCTTAAAATTCAGTTTTGCGTTTTTGGCCAGCTTTTCAGGTCAAATACACCTCTGTGTATCTGCGCGATTTACTGATTTTCATCGCATTTCATGTGCCGATAATGTAAACGCACAATTTCTTTGAAAATGCGAAGATCTTCGCCGAAATTGTGCTGACTACACGCAAAGAAAAAAATATAATTGTGGTAATCATAATCTAAGAGCAACATACTATGATTGAATTGCATGATTATCGTTAAAACATATAATGGTTGCAAATTACCATTATTAAGTTTAATTAAAGTATCGTGCAATAACCATATATATGACTATAGTTGAAATCGACAATCATTACTTTTTTACGGCAAATTATTGCATTTTGCTTTATGTTATATCTATAAACTAATTGTACTTGCCATTTTAAGTGCAATTTTAATACTAATATATTTTTAAATTTTCTCGTTTATTTTCTTTAATTTATTCAAAATTTTTGTTAATTTTTTTGGCATCTCAAACTTTTAAAATAATAAAAATTTATTCAGCAAAAAGAACAGTTGAAATCAAAATATTGTTATAAAAAATCATTGATTGATTGCTTTCTGTTGTCTCACATATTTTTTTATGATTATTTGTAATTTTAAATGCTTTTGAATATAATGTTATTTTTGTCATAACAATTTTTAAATCATACTAGCGGAATTCACTCTTGGTAGCATTTTTGCATTTAGTGCAAATATGCACTAATTTTTTGCTACCAAGCGTGAGTGTATTTTTCATGTGTCTTGCAAACTTATGACAACAGCTGATTTTTAGCTATTTAAGAAACAACAATTTTTTTTTTGTAATTAATTAGTAAGATTCGGTGTTTTAATATTTTCCGAAAAGAAAGTTAATTAATTTAAAAAATGACAATGCCTAAATCAACTGAAAAATATAATATCATAAATTTTTCGGTAAAAATGCCATGGATGAAATTGAATTTGTGGAGATTTTAAATCCTGAAAGTAAGTAAATTCTGTTTTTGTTGTGCAAATTTGTGTGACATTACTTTACTGTGCAAATTTGCTCAAGTGATGCAAATTGCGCTTTAATATAATTTGTTTCTGTAGTCGCGCAAAAGTTAAATTGTTTGCTAGACTTGCACGGTCTGCACGGCTTGAAAGGGTAGTTTGCATCAAAGAGTGAGTTCCGCTACTATATTTAAACGGCAATCATATCGACATTTATACGAAAAGTAAACATTAAATGATAAAACTCAAATAAATGCTTGGTTATCGTAACAAAACCTATGATAAAATAAAATATATTTAACTATTACTTGTTTTCGGCAACCAAATATTAGGTTCGTTCGAGAACTCACAAATTTGTACAAATTTTTACAGCATTTTACGAAATTGCGTTCGTTTACACAAATTTGTAGTAAATGAGAGCACAAATAGAGAGCGAAAAGTGACAGTTCTTGACTGAGTATTTGCAAATTTTTACTACAGAAATTTCTTGCAGTAAGATTTAGCAATACCAAAAAACATATGATTCAAAAGCTAAACAAACAAAAGTAAGCAAACAAAAAGTATACAATTGGTGAAAAAAATATTTAAAAAAAGGAAAATCCAAACAAAAGTGCAAACTATTATTAAATTTAAATTGTTTGTAAAATAAAGTTAGTTAACAATGTCTACAGATGAAATGGAACTGCCTGAATCTGGCGCAGGTTACATACTTAAATACATATTTGCACATATGTATGTACATAGTTCCCATTAAACAACACAATATTTATTTGCCATCAGCTGTTGCTTCAATCTTACGAATTTTTACAAATGTCTGTTCGAGAATTGTTTTGTGCAAATTATCTTTTTGAGAGTAAAATTTTCAATTTACTAAATAATTACTCATTTACTACAAAGTGCAGTAAAAGTACTCGAACGAACCTATTGTTATAGCAAATATAATACGACTATCGTGATCATGTCGTAATCATGGTATGAACAATAGATACGACAATATATAATGTATATATATATATATATATATATATATATAACCCGCTACTTCGATAGCGCAGTACTTACTATTTATGGAATACTCAAGTTCTATTTAAAATTATTAAATATTTTTGGTTCAATTTATGAAAATTTGTATCTCTGATTTAATTTACTTAGAAAAATAAAAATTTGAGTAAAGATATATCGGGTATATATTTTCTAACTAAAACCAAGATCAATGCTACTGAGTTAGTTTCAAAAATTAAGATTTATAATTTGCAAAAACTACCCTAAAAATAACAAAAGTAAAATTTTTTTCCTTCACTTAAACTTCCACTTGATTTATTATTACCTACATTCAGAATTCTATGTATACAAAATATAAAAAAATTAGGTAAAGTAATTTTGGTCGTCCGTAATATTAGGAGTTAGACCTCGGATCAAAAAACAATAATTTTAAGAATCTATGTTTACAAACGTAAAAATACAAAGAGTATAATACAAATTCTAAAGGGCTTTTTTTGTGTCTCCAATATCATTTTAATTCTCAAATTGAATCAATAATTGTCTATTTTAGAATTTTAGCTTTATAAACGTAGAAAATACAAAAAGTTCCATTAAAATTCAAAAAAGTACCTTTTTGGTCACCCATAACATTTTTAGTCTCACCTGGAATCAATAGTCCTTTATTTTACAATACTACCTCTATAAACGTAGAAAATACAAAAAGTACCATAGAAATGCGAAAAACTACATTTTTGGTCCAAGTTCCAAGTTTAAAATGTTCAAATATCTATCTCACAAAATATTTTAATAGACATGATTGAAAGTCTGTAAATCTATTTTTTTTGGCATAAAGATTATTATGCTCTAAAAAGTACCAAACTCTTTCCCGATTTTTCCCCTTTCTGCCCTGTTATGAATGTGTTTTATTTTTTTACTAAATTACATAATTTTCTATGTCTGGTGAAATCCCAATTAAAAATTTTGTGAAAATTTCCCGTCCAATTAGGAATTACATACATTTTCTGGAATTTTCCCCTTTTGGTACCTTTTTGTCCCCAAAAAGTTTCCAAAGATTTCACCTAAATAATTGTCCATATTTTATTAGGCAATAAAAATAATTATCAAATTTTGCCCCATTGAATAATATTAGAAAAGTTTTTTTTAAAAAAAGTACCAAAAAAAGGGACAATTTTTAACCCTTATACATGTGAATTTGAAATTTCTGTTAATATTTTTTCGCGGATTACTTAAAACAGTTTAAACCTTTTTCCTAGCTTTATGTGTTTGGAAGTTACGTAGGGTAACAAAAAAGTACAAAGTTTTTACCTTTTTCCCCCTTAGTGGTTGAAAATTCAAAAAAAGGCCAGACACCTGTCAGCTTATTTTTTGTGCAAACTACAATACTTTTTGAATTTAATTTGTATCATTTTTAGTTTAGCAGATATAAAATTACCGATTTAAGCCGTTTTTACCCTTATTTACCCCCTTAAAGTACGAATTTCCAAGAATCCCTTCTTAGTGGAGCTATACATTAAAACCGATTGTCCGAATTTCATGTCTCTAGCTCTTTGCGTTTGGGCTGCGCGATGATGAATCAGTCTGTCACGTTACTCCTTTATATATAAATACATATATATTTATACATGTTTCATATAATTATTTATATATATTTTTAATGTAATTTATGTACCAAATTATGTTTAGATTTGTATATTTATTTGAAATTGTTTGATAAACAGGTTTTAGCCTCTGTTTAAAATTTTGTAATTTTGAGATAATATCCTCTTTTCGATCAAGTGCGATTTTAATTTCTTTTATTTTTTGTTCTCTTTTTTTTTAATTTCTAAAATATTTTTATGGTTCCTATCAATCACTTTAATATATTTAATAAAGGGTGGTCAAATCTTAAGGACCGATGTTGAATGTGCACCACACCTAAACCTCAATTTTTTTTCTGCATTTCATTTGACATTTCTCAATTTCAGGCAAACTCAATTTGAACCATGGAAAGATACACAATCGAGCAACGCGTTAAAGTTATTCAGGCTTATTCTGAAAATGGGCGTTCAAATCAAAATGCATTTCGTGCAGTTGGTGATTCTTTTGGTCAATATAATGATTCGAATTCGTTCACAATAGGGAGAATTGTGAAAAATATTAAAATTTCAGCAAAACAGATCTGTATGAATGCCTTCTTAGTTCGTTGAATAGAAAACATTGGTGGTTTTCGCGATAGTGTGGCAAAAGAGCAGTCAACCTTGACTCATCATCGTGCCAAACAATTGAACATCAACATTGAAAATAATAAATAATTTGTAAATTGAATTTTTATTTTGTCGAACTTTTCTGTTTAAACTAATATTTAAATAAAAAAAAATTTAAATATTAGTTTAAAATTCAATTTACATAAACGCAGGGCACGGTTCATTCATTTACAGTTGGTCAATCAACATTCCAATGCCCCTTAATTAGGTCATTGCAATTGATCAGCTGATTTTTATTGCATGGATGTATAACTATTGTGAAGATGTCAAAAGTTATTTACTTTTTTCGCCCAATGTGTTTTTTATGTATATTTTTGTTTACGTTTTTTGTATGCTTTTTAAATCCATACAAATTTTGTAAAATTTCGTCTTTAATAAAAAATTAATTTAATTAAAAAAAATTTACTTCAAACCAAATTTTATTAACTGTTTTATTATTTTTAAAATTTAAAGGAAAAAACAAGTAAGTATTTGATAGTTTGTTGTATTCTACTTGTAAATCCCTTATATTTGATACCCATATTAACTCTGTCGGTTGTCCTGGTGCTGAAGTGATACCACATACAGGTCTGAGTTTCTTCAAAAATAAAAATATAAAATTAATAACACAAGCAACTTATCTTGTTTGTATTTTTAAACAAACATAAATATTTAAGCTTTTTGCACACTTAAACAAATTTAAAAAACGCAAATACTCTCCAATCATCCGATCTTAATAAATAAAATTGGAGTAAAATCGTCTATTTTGGGGAAAAAATCGTCAAATGGTTTACGCAAATCGTCATAAAAACGTCAAAATAAAAAAACGCATTTTTTAAAACAAAAAATTTTTTATTTAATGCATAACATAACAAACTTTTTAAATCTAGAAAGATCAATGGTTTTATTAGACCCTTTTAAGTTAAGAACATGACAATAAATATAATACAATTTAGAATTAATTTTGAAAAATAAATATTTATATATATGTACATAAATAGTTCGTAAGTCTTTTTTTATTTTTATAATTTAATTTGGTAAGGTTCTTTTGATGAAATAAAGTAACTGTTGTTTAATTTCAATTCTAGTGCTGAACGCAACAGTCGTAAAAATTAAATCGGTTCCGTTTTTTATTTCAACAAGTGAGTTTGGTCGTTGGGCCCCATGGGTGGCCCAACATAGTAATTTTTTTAAAGCACGCCCGTCGTCGTGCTTAACTGGCGCCCGAGCAGGGACCGGCCGCGAATAAAAGGATGTGCCGGATCCTTAAAATAAGTGCTTGGTTCGTGACAAAAAAGTGTTTGTGAAATAATTAAAAATCTGTATCTGAAATTTAAAGTGTTTAACAAATTTAGAAAATTTAGACGACTTATGAAATTTTTTTTTTGATTTTATTTTCCAACAATTTTAAATAATGAAATTTAAATAAATTTAAATAAAATTTAAACACCATTTTAAATTCACTATCGTGAAAGTAATAATTGAATAAAGTGAAAGAATTGAAGGCCCCTAAGAGTGCCAGATATGCCAAGGAGTCTGTAAGTATTGTGCTATAACCAGTGAAAAGAAAGTGACCAATATGGGTCCTCGAAGAGGTCCCAGCGTGCTGCGATCCTGAACTCCAGGCCCTCCAGTGCGTAAAAAATTTTCCTGTCACCTATATTAATAAATAAATCAAGTTGACTATGAAAAACGTGCAAGTTTTTCTTCGACATACTCATTCACGACTAATGAATGCCGTATATCCTTACAAGTTGTAGTGAACATAAGAAACTGCACAACTCAGTATAGACTCGGCCAAATAGTATCCTTGCAAGTTGTAGTGAACATGAGAACCTACACGACTCAGCTGGATACGGACGAACACATCCTCGCAAGTTGTAGTCAACATTAGAACCTACACTACTTAGTGGGATAGAGTCGATCCTTTGTCCAATTACGAATGAGTAAAGGTAGGAAAAACTCACGGGGTGAGATAAATCGTGCCCTAGTACGTCAGCTATTGCTGCTCGAAACCGGACAACACGATCCTCCATCAAGTCAACTATAAAATGATCTGTACATGAAATAATAAAAAGAGCACAAATACTCCGATAAGGGCACATAGGGAATGGTGTTTGCAATGTCTTCAATAGTAAAATTCAAAAATTGATATTAGCATTAAAATACTAAAATTAAGATTTAATATGAAAAGTAAAATTTAAAAAGGCAGAAAGGAAGAAAAAAATGTTATTGATGAAATAGGAAAGTTTGATGAAGTTGAAATTTAATATGAAAATAAAAATTCAAAAAATTCTGCTAAGAAAAAAAAGGGGAAAAAGAAACTTTTGATGAATATGAAATATGAAGATAAAAGTTCAATAAAAAAAAAAAGAAAAGTTTTGAAGAAATAAAAAGTCAATGAACCAAAGTAAAGAGTTCTAGTGAAATAAGGGTTAAATAGAAAAAGAAGTCACGAACCAAGACTGTAAAACAATTAATAACAAATAAAGAGTAATTAAATACGAGTATAAATCTTTTTATCGTTTTAGATAAACCTAAAAATAAAATCACATGTACTTCGCGACGGAAAACTTATAGTACGTAAATTAAGAAAAAAAATATAGCCTAGAATTGGATTGGTGTTTCAAGGGTAAGTGCAAGGACTTTTTAATTATTTTTCCCTCTTTCCATGCTTGTTAAGTCTGCGTGTTCCCTTGAGTTTTTTGAAAACTATCAAAGTTGTCTCGAGGCTTGGTTTGGTTTCAATTTGCTGCTCTAGCTTGTCGTTACTGCGCATCCCTCTGCAGACTATGGAGGACAGCAGTTGCGGAAATGACCGGAGCACTCAATGCTGCCCTTAGTCAAATCAAACTATTGGAAACCAAAATCCGATTGCTTGAAGCCAAGACTGGCGCATCATCAACCACAACGCCGATATTGGAACAGCCGCGTGCACCTAGGACGGAACTTGAGCTTCGAGAATTGAGCAAGCTCCCTGCCTGTGTCAAGGAGTTACAACCGTTTGATGGGAATCCTACCCAATACGTGTCATGGATTCACAGAGTCGAAACGATTCTTGCTGACTACGAGATTGTACGCACCAAACCCATATATCGGGCCATTTTGCAAAGTATTAGGCAAAAGATAAGGGGTGGTGCTGATTCCGCCCTGGTGTCATATAACATATTCGAGAACGACTGGGGTAAGATGAAGGAATGCCTATCTCTTCATTACGCGGATAAAAGGGATATCCGAACCCTTGAGTATCAACTCAATCAGCTGTCACAGAGGGGATCGAGGATAGACGAATTCTATGCCGCTGTCAACCACCAATTTTCGCTGATCATCAACAAAATAAAAACGGAGAATTACGCGAAAGAAACCGTAGATGTATTGGTAGAAACCTACAGAAATAGGGCACTGGACGTATTTGTCCGTGGACTCAACGGCGAGCTCTCTAGGCTTCTTATTATATAGAGACCCAAGACGTTGCCGGAGGCTTACGGTATGTGCACAGAGATACAAAATGTAAATATGAGGAACGCATCACTTCACCCGGTGTCTCGGAATCAGGTAACAGTACCGATAAACGCGTTACCCCTGGCCGGATCGAGACCTCAACTACCACCGAAACTATCCAACCTATTTATCCCGAGCGGAGGAAATCGCAACTACAGGCCATGGAATAATTCCATAGGACCACGTAACCTGCCAGCAAGACCGGTCGCACCGAAACCCGAGGAAAAATGAAGGTTGACCAGTCGATACAGTCACGCCGCGTAAACTACATGAATAGATCAGGAGGTTTTAAGAAAAACGCCAAATCCGAGAACATTTCGAATCCGTTCAAACAACAAAGATTGTTCAACACCTATGTAGAGGAGGACGACTCATCTCAACAAGTGACCATGGCTGGCAGTAGCTATGTAGAAAATGCTGAAGGGGACAACGGGGGCTTTGACAATGACAACGTGGAAGAATCCGAGATAAATTTTATGACGGAGGCCTCCCTTCAAGCATACCGTATATAGAATTCACTTTGAGGAACGGGGTGCTTCTAAGATTTCTTGTGGATACGGGCGCAAATAAGAACTTTGTGGGCCCTCATCTGGTCAAGACGAGCACCCAACTTCCCAAACCTTTTCCCGTAAGAACAGCAGGCGGGATTCTGAACATCGAACGTAAGATAGAGGGAAAACTATTCAAGAGTATCGGGGTGGACACGGTCATAGTATTTTATTTGTTACCAGGACTAAAGTCTTTCGACGGAATCATAGGCGACGATACCCTCAAGGGGTTGGGAGCTATAATTGACAGGAGGAATAACACACTGATGATAAATTCGGGCGTGGTCATTCCAATGAAAAATAAGGTTTGTCATGAGGTTAATTTGTCGGAGAGCGTTTCGGAAGGAGTAACACGTAAATTATAGACCATAATCGACAAATATGGCCCCTTATTCGGGCCACTAGTAGCAGGAGAAATGGCAGTGACGTCAGTCAGGGCTGAGATCAGAACATCAACCGATGAAGCTATATACACGAAAAGCTACCCTTACCCGGCAAATATGCGTTCCGTTGTTGAGGAGCAAATCTCGGAACTTCTGGAACAGGAAATTATTCGACCCTCTAGGAGCCCTTACAATTCACCAGTTTGGGTGGTTCCTAAGAAACCCAAGCCGGATGGAGAAAAACAGTATAGGATGGTCATCGACTTTAAAAGGCTGAACGCTGTAACTATCTCCGACACGTATCCGATACCCGATATTAACTCTACACTTGCTAGCCTGGGTAAAGCAAAATATTTTACAACTCTTGACCTTACCTCCGGTTTCCATCAGATACCGATGAACGAATCGGATATCCCGAAAACGGCATTTTCCACGCTAAATGGCAAATACGAATTCTTACGCCTCCCCTTCGGACTGAAGAACGCGCCATCAATCTTTCAAAGGATGATTGATGACATTCTCAGGGAATACATCGGTAAGATTTGCTATGTGTATATTGATGATATAATGGTTTTCGGGAACGATGTCGACGACCATTTGGAGAACTTGGAGACAATATTCACGAGATTACTGGCTTCAAACCTCCGCGTAAATCTGGATAAGACCCAGTTTCTTAGAACCGAGGTATCCTTCCTGGGGTACATTGTGTCGGGGTATGGGATACGAACGGATCCCGGGAAGGTTGAGGCAATTCGTAGGTTGGGTCCTCCCGGAACGTTAAAGGACTTAAAGAGTTTCCTTGGCATGACTTCCTACTATAGGAAGTTTATAAAAGATAACGCGAAGATTGCTAAGCCGCTGACGAATCTTACCAGGGGCGAAAATGCGCAGATTAGGGCAAATATGTCTAGAAAGATCTCCATAACCCTGACGGAAGAGGCATTTCAAGCTTTCAACGAGCTTAAAAGCATGTTAATGTCATCCGAAGTCGTGGCATTTCCTGACTTCGATCAGTCACTCAACTTGACGACCGATGCGTCTAATTACGCCATCGGCGCTGTATTATCCCAGGACTGTTCGGGGGCAGATAAGCCAATCGCGTATATCTCGCGTTCTCTCAACAAAACGGAAGAAAACTACGCCACGAACGAAAAAGAAATGCTGGCCATTGTATGGGCCCTGGAAAATTTGCGTGCTTATCTATATGGGGCGAAAAGGATTACAATTTTCACCGACCACCAACCACTGACTTACGCATTGGGGAACCAAAATCATAACGCAAAGTTAAAGAGATGGAAGGCCCGATTGGAGGAGTACAATTTCGAACTCATATATAAACCCGGCAAGTCGAATGTAGTAGCCGATGCCCTTTCACGATTGGGATCCGATTTGAATCAAATTAATACACTTAGTGACGAAGGCACAATAACGGCCTCGGAAATTGGCTCTGAAACCATAACAGCTGATGAAGCTTCGGAAAGGGAAATGGTTATATCCGACGCTACGATGCATAGCGCTGAACAGGACAGTAGCGACTTAATTCCTCATGTGGAAGTCCCCTTGAACGTCTTCCGAAACCAGATCATAATAAGGGAGGGAAGAGAGCTGCGTAGTAGTCTGCAACCGCACCCTGGATTTAACAGACACCACGCGGATATCGATCAGATAACCTCCCAATCTCTTACGGAAACGCTGAAGACGTGTTTAAACCCTGCTGTCATCAATGGCATTAAAATTCCCAAATGTTTCATTCAACTACTAAATAGCGTTTATCTGAACCACTTTGCTTCATATAGGATAAGAATCACTCAACGATTGGTTGAAGACGTCACTAACCCTGAGAGGATTTGTAGGATATTCGAGGCTGAGCACAAGCGAGCACATCGTAATCCTAAGGAAAACAGTCAACAAATTCTTGAAAGGTTCTATTTCCCTCGCATGAGAAACCTAGTACGACAATACACTGGAACCTGCGAAATTTGCAAACTGAACAAATACGATAGACATCCGAGTAAACCGAAGCTTCAGCCGACACCTATTCCTGAGTACCCGTGTGAAATCTTGCATATTGACATATTTGAAATGCAAGGGCTAAAATTTATTAGCTGCCTTGACAAATTCTCTAAATTTGCGAAACTTTTCCACATAAAAAACCTCTCTGCGATACACTTGAAGCATAAGCTGACCAAGGTCCTGCATTACTTTACTGCACCCCGTATGATCGTATCGGACAACTAAAGAGAGGATTCTTGTCCCCCATTACATTGAATTTTATACGATCACTGGGGATTGAAATATACCTTACCCCGGTGCAAAGAAGTGAAGTGAACGGCCAAGTGGAAAGGTTCCACTCCACCCTAATCGAGATATATAGATGCTTATCTGGGGAATTAGGAAATAGATGCCCAAAGGACATGGTTAACATTGCGGTTGACCGATACAACAACACTATCCACTCAGTAACTAAGAGGAGGCCATCCGATATTTTCTTTAATAGGTCCGAACGGTTTAACTATAAACAGTTGGTGGATTTTCGTGACCAGGTTAATGAGGACATTCGTGGCCTCATTGAATATAACCAAAAGGCAACCAATGATCGCCTGAACGAAACAAGGTCGGATCCCGTCGACTTTGCTGAAAATCAGGACGTGCTGGTGAGAGACAAGCAAATAAAACCAAAGCACAAGCCACTTTATAGGAAACACAAGGTTTTAGAGAATAACAGGGTAACCCTGCGGACAGCAGCAGGCAGAAAATATCACAAGACACACGTGAAGAGGATGTAACAAGCCTTGCAGTTGCCCCTGAAAATAATTATTATTAGCATATAAGAATTCTAATTGGAACACAATATAAGTATCAATACAAATAGAATTAATTATTCCCCACTATATTGTACAAGGAGTTTTTTTGAACCACACTATATTGTACAAGGAGTTTTTTTGAACCACACAGATGTGCCTAGAACCATTTATTTTAATCAGAAATATATTGATATAACACATGTAATTGATTTATAATTTGGAAGATATGAAAATTTTTAGTCTAAGGGTTCATAGCCTCTATCCTATAAGAAAATATTTCATACTTTATTGTAATACTTAGGACCAATTCAATTTAGGGCACTGAGAACACATTGTAAGATACACCCACACTAACTTTTATCTCCTAAGTCTTTTATTGTTTTCCGCATATGTTGGCGCTTTCCACGTATTTGAGTATCAATCCCCTCTAGTGCTTATCAAAGATGGTGAGGGATGGATTATTAACGGGTACTTAAGCGTCGTACATGTGATCAACCTGGAGGAATTCGAGAAGATGCTTCAGGCAACCGCTGACGTATTTGCAACTTTGGCAAAAGAGGAAAGGGAGAAAAGGGTGTTCGAATACCAACTTCAGAAGACGCACGACCGAATCGCAACGATAAGAGGTGTTCCAAGAAATAAAAGATCTATAAACTGGATTGGGTCGGCTTGGAAATGGATCGCTGGAAACCCAGATGCAGCAGATTGGGATAAAGTGCTGGGGAGCCAACAAAGACTCATTGAGAATAATGAACAACAGTACATCGTAAACAGTAACCTGTTTGGGACAACAAGCGAATTGGTGAAAAAAATGAATGACCTAATGGCCAGATTTAATAATAAAATCGTCGTGTCGGAGACAAATAAAATTTTACACGACGCATTAAATCAGATATTGGTAATCAAGGAGAACATTGAAGAAATCGTAAGAGCTTGCCAGCTAGCTAAAGGTGGAATCATAAATACAAACCTATTTGATGTAGAGGAAATTCATCAAATAATATCAGAGATCGAATCGCTCCCGTACAACAATGAAATTGAAGCTATCGAATATGGGAAGCCTAGTATTTTTTCGAATGGAACGTCATTACTATACATGCTTTCAATACCAAAGGTAAAACCCGTCAAGTACAATAAAATCCTACTTAGGGCAGCTATACGCCAGAATCGGCAAATTGATTTGAAACATAATACTGTTCACATAAACCACGCGAACGTATATGGGATTAGGAGCCAATGTTCATCCCTTAATAACATCACGATTTGCGCGCTGGATCAACTAGAAAAACTTTCGGATGAAGATTGCTTATCAAGAATGCTGAGAGGAACCAACGCGAATTGTACCTTCCGGTCGAACGGAGAGACTATAATAGAGCAAATCGAAGATGATATCCTATATGTTTCGAATTTTAAGGGGAATGTGTCCTCGGAAAAGAATACTGCCGGCTTGGATGGAACGTATTTATTACGACTCTTTAATGAAACCATTACGATTGGGGAAAGGACCTTCGCAAATGAAAGAATCACGAAGATGCAAGCTCTTCCTCCACTACTAACCAAGGTATACGAGAAAGCACATAAAGTTGATGTTAACTTTTTACATGAGCTTCACGGGAAAAACATTCGGCATATTCAGAATTAAAGGAATAACATAAATCTCTCCCTTTGGTCAAACGTCACAAGCTTCGGCTGTATCGTGGCGGTGTCAATCATCCTAACCCTAATCTGGAGGAAAATATACGGTCGCATTACCATGCCAGCCCTCAGACTTCCAGCAAACCTTACAACGGATGCGAATTGATCCACGAGACGCTGATTTTTAAGGAGGGGGGAGTTAACACCTCGCACCTTCCCAACTTACCTCTCAACTGTATGTTCCACTGTGCATTCACCTATACGTTAAGTTGACTCAGCAAATATCCCAGACGGCGTGTGTTGCAATACGACACCACACTTAAGTTGTGAAATCATGGGAAATGCATTGCAAAATCGTTCTCACAATTTTAAGCTAGTATAAGCAATTTATTAAATAGTTCGTAAGTCTTTTTTTATTTTTATAATTTTATTTGGTAAGGTTCTTTTGATGAAATAAAGTAACTGTTGTTTAATTCCAATTCTAGTGCTGAACGCAACAGTCGTAAAAATTAAATCGGTTCCGTTTTTTATTTCAACAAGTGAGTTTGGTCGTTGGGCCCCATGGGTGGCCCAACATAGTAATTTTTTTAAAGCACGCCCGTCGTCGTGCTTAACTTATATTTTGTTCTTTTATATATTTTTTTATCACACATACGTAAATTTATAATTTTACAATGGTATGTTTTTATATATGTATGTTTTTTACATGTAGGTAAGTATTTTATGTCATGAATGGTGATACAAACAATTGTTATTGCATGACTAAACGTTGTGAAGGGTATATAAGATTCAGCACGGATGAATATAGCACTGTTACTTGTTTCCCTTAGGTCCCTTTCTCTATGCGCTGTCACATATTAACTTGTCACTTATTATACCCTTCACAAGAGGGTATTTATAGGTTTGTCATTCCGTGTGAAATTTCTACAATTTTCATTTTTTATTGCGTGACTACACGTTGTGAAGGGTATATAAGATTCGGCATGGCCGAATATAGCACTCTTACTTGGTTTTAAATAAATTTACTTGAAATATGAAAATTGTTTTAAACGCGTTTCCAAATTTATATTTGTTCGTGTTGTAGGTATCAGTTAAAAAAATGTGGCATATACTATGTGTGGAAAAATTATCCACACAAACACATTAAATAATGATAGATTTATCTCTTTCACTCTGTTCTATTATTAATAACATAAAAAACCGTTACAAATTATTTTTATTTAGTTTAAGGTTGATATCTGTTGCTTGGAGCTTAAACGGCCAATGTCAAAATATTTACTTTTGAGAAAATTGAAAATTGAATAGAGAAAGAAAACAAATCTAATGCAATGGTTAACTCAAAAGAGCAAAAAACTGTCATTGGCCCTTTTAGCTCTAAGCCACAGATATAAAAGTAATGAAAAATGTTGCAAACTTGAATTCTTGAAAATCGTCAAAAACATAACATAAATGGTCAAATCGTAAAATCGTCAACATTTAATTTTAGTACGTAAAATAGTCAAATCTGGCAGCTATGCTCACAGAAAATAAAACAAATGATTTTAAACATTGATTGTTAAAAACAATCATCTGTTCTTATCGCTACCTAACTGGTGGCTAGAGCAGAACAATAATGGTGATAAAAATGAAAGATAAGAACAAACAAAAGTAAAAGCGTTGCTGTTGGGCAAAAAATTTCAATCTAACTCATTGTGGTAAAAATATATGAAAAAGGAAAACTAAAGTAGTTACCGAATTCAATTAACTTAAGTCCCGTGAGTTAAATAGATGATATTTACAACCAACATGCACCCACCGATCAAAGAGTGCTGATGATGAAATCATAGCTGGTTTCGAAAATGCATTCCACTCGGCTAGTTGTCGGTAAAAATATAATTTTTCAGATTATTCTTTCATTTATCACAAATAAAAAAAATTCTTTGTAACAATAAGAATGTTAATATGAACTCGAGCCTGATTAAAATTTGAATATTAGTTTTATTTCTTTACACAATAACAAAGTACACTATAAGATCTATTTACTGTTGCCGATTTTAACCGCACGATATTCAAATTAAAAGTGACTCACTTATTACTTCTATACACACAACAAATTCTAGAATCTACCCTAATGTTCTTAATTTAAAATCACAGGTAATTGAAAAATACTGTTATAAATTTTAATTCCAAGAACTATGCAAAATACCGCTGTACTTTAGTTCCATTACCTGCTCACCTAACAAAATGTTACATATATTATATGTAAGGCTGGTTGCATCACAATAGTGGGTACCTGCGGTAAATTGACAATAAAATCTACATTTTTAACCGATTTTTATGATTTATGGCTTTTTTATTTCTAAGATAAGTAGCTCTCAGAAAAAAGTTTAAAATGTTGAATATTTGCTTTATATTGTTTTTAATTATATTTTTAAATTGAAAAATATTAAAAATTTTGCATGAAAAAAATTTTTTTCTCCATTAATTTTTGAATAATTCCAAAACGATAAGAGATAGAGAAAAATTCTATTCGACTAAAATAAATACAATTTTGTTACACATCCTCTGGTTTTTTATTTTTGAAAACCGGATGACTGATTCTCGAGTTAGGATGAAATATGTCTCCGTACCTGACTTATTTAGGGGGGTGGGAGTTTGCCACGCCCATAAAAGAAAATCCCGATCTGATGGAAAAAAACCAACAACGGATTTGAGTTTAGCGCAGCAAAATCCATATAGTTTTATTGAATGGGAGATTTTGTTGCTGAGCAGTGTTATTGGCAGTAAGCTCGTATTAAATATTTGGAAATATTATGATAGTAAAAATTTAGTAATGATTCGTTAATTTATTATTTTCTGTGAGCTTGTCGTGAATTTTAGTTTTCTTATCGCGGTTAATTTTTCATTATATTTAGGTTAGCGCACATGTGTGCAAGAAAATAAGAAACAAGTGATTGCACTATGCTCGGCAGTGCCGAATTTTTTATACCCACCACCAATTTTGTGTACTTTGATGGCACAAAATTTATTATTTTGTAATTAACAGTAATCGACATGTAATAATCTTTTTGTACTAAAAAATGTTTTATTTTCTTTTAGTACTTCGATTTGCTATCAATTTAATTCCTAAGGTTTAGTCTTACAATGAAACATTAAAAAGTTCTACATTAGAAATTACACTACTAACTCTTTTTGATAACAATGTTGTGGTTTTACGGAATCTGAATCTGTGGCCACAATTATTTAATTAATGTTTGAATTTACCTCAGATAATCCATTACAGACTTTCTTTTTTTTATTTTTGTTTATATAGAAATAATATGAAACTATATATATTTGCGTTCTTAAATTTACCAGAAAGCTACTTATGTTAAGAATTTTCATCATTATACATCTAGTTCTGTCGGTTTTATAAGCTTTTACATTTCATTACGAGTAAATTATGTGAGAAGTGGGCATTGTAGTTTGAATGTCGAAGTAGTTTCTACTGAAAAAATCAACTTAAATATTTCATATATTAATTATATGATTTTAAGATAAGCAGTTATATGGGAGGTAGGCGTTAAAGTGAGCGTGTCACCTTAATTTTCTGGCATAACAATAACATTGACTAGAAAGATAATTGTAGCAAATTTCATCATCATTCCTCTACTTTTGTCCGTTTTATGAGCTTTTAAATTTCATTTAGCGTGTCGAAGTTATTTCTGCTAATGAATACAACTTAGATATTTCAATATAGTCCTGTATTATTCCAAAATCTTGATTCATAGAGAAATTATATAAATTTGAGATACAATTTTTAATGGGAGGTGGGCGTGTCACATTTATTATCCGTTAGAACAAAGTCTTTGACCAAAAAGCAATGTTTGGAAAATTTCAGAATCATTCTTCTAATTTTGTCGGTTTTATTAGGTTTTAAATTTTATAAATACCGAAAAATACAGTATGCGGTAAAAATTTTCGTAAATTTTGATCTATAACTCCTTTCCTAATGCATAGATAGATTCAGGGAAAAACAATGTTTTTACTCTGGAAATATATATTCGAAGTTTCATGACTCTGCATTAGTGCGTTTGGACACAATTCCATTTTATTCGATGTTGGAAGGACACGGTTTTTTGACCTACTCTTGTATTACGAGCTATAAATCTCTTCTAATAATCCGATTTAGCCCGTTTTCAACAGACGGACGGACATTGCTAGATCGTCATAAAATGAAACCCTGATTCAGAAAATTTGTACTTTATTGGGTCTAAAACGTATATTTCCATGTGTTACAAACGGAATGACAAAGTGAATATAGCTCCATTTTTTTTTTGGGGGCGGGTATAATTATGCATTGAGTTTATAAATGTATGTGAGTTTAAAAATAAATATATAAAAAAAATTTTTTTGGGCTCAGCTGGGATTCGATGCCATCGAACTCATTTACTTGGATTGCTTGGCACAAAACATAAACTTTTTCGTTTTGAAATAAAAAAAATTGATTTTGTTTTTTAAGTTTAACAGAATGAATTTTAATAATTTTGTTTTCCAAACTAGCTTTATAAACAGAGTTTTTTATACACTTTAATCTGATGGAAAAAAAAATACCTTTATTACACTTTTTTATACCCTTCACACAGTGAAAAAGGTTTGTCATTCCGTGTGAAATTTCTACAATTTTCATTTCCGACCCCATAAAGTATATATTTTCTGAAAGCTTATGAATAAGCTCTGTCAGTCTGTCCGTCTGGCCGTGTGTATGTTGAAATCAACTTTTTGAAGCCCCCCGACATCGCTCGGACCCGGAAGTAGATCGGTATTGAAAATACGACCACCTCGATTTTTTTCTTTCACAAAAACAACATTACAACAACATACATACATACAAACGTGTATACTGGTTAGAGAAAACGTGGCATCGAATCCCAGCTGAGCCAAAAAAATTTTTTCATTTTTCATTTTTTATTACATATACAGTGGTGTGAAAGATAATAGAGCCACCCCAAACCTCAATTTTAATACTAAAAAATTTACACAAATAATAATTTTTTTTGGTGTTTTTTATAAGGTATTATTGTAATATAAAAAAAACATAAGTTAAACATTTTAATTCTTAACTTCAGAAATGAAAATAAAAAAATTCGTTATATACATTTATTTTCTCTGTGAAAAAAAATAGAGGCATGTAACCAAACCAGTAGAAATTATTAAAAAAAAATAAGTAAATATCACATAATTGCTTATATAACTTCTAACACTACCTCAGTACTTTGTAGGGCCACCTTTACTTCCTATTACCGCGAAGCAGCTCTTCAACAAGCTTTTGACAAATCGTAACAGGAATGTTCTTCCATGCAGTCTCAACCATTGTCCATAGCTCGTCTTTATTTGTTGGATTCTTTCCTCTTAGACATCTTTTAACTTCGCCCCACAAGTTTTCGATAGGATTTAGGTCTGGTGACTGTAAAGGCCATCCCAAAACTTTCACATGGTTGTCACCGAACAGTCTTTGCCAACTTCGATGAGTGTTTTGGATCATTGTCCTGTTGGAATGTCCATTGAAGCGGCATTTCCCACTCAGCATAAGGCATCATGACTTCTCTTAAAATATTTGTATACAATTTTGCATCCATTACGTCCTGTATATGATATAAGGGTCCAACACCATAGTAAGAAAAGCATCCCCATACCATTATATTATCCCCTTCATGTTAAACGGTTTTAATGGTATATTGGGGACTTAATTCTTTATTTTTGGGTCTTTGAACTTGAATAGAACTTCGATCCGAGTTAAACAAATTTACTTTGGTCTCATCCGACCACAAAATATTACGCCATTTAGATACGGGCCAACTTATGTGTTGCTTTGCGAACTCAAGTCTTTGTTTAATGTTGCGCTTTGATTAAAAAGGCACTTTACGGGCATTTTTGGGTCCCGTTTCACGTGACGCAGTATTTTTCGTTTTAAAGTCTCAGATACTTTGGGTTTTTTTCTTCTTATTTCTTTTTTATCTTCATATTTTTTAGCATTCTTGACTATTTTTTTGAACATCCAATAGTTTTAATATTTTTCTTTGAGACTTATCTTCTTGATGAAGCTTTTTTATGATTGTTCGGCTCTGCACGCTACAGTGTTTTCCTCTGCTCATTCTGTTAACAAATTTTTTAATATTTTTTTTTAAATTATAATAGTAATAAGATTCTATGCTTTTATACTCACTTTTTCAAGAAAAAAAAATTTAAGTTGCGTTCTACTTTAATATTTTTTTTTCAAACTTTTAAGTTGGCTCTATTTTATTTCACACTTATTTTTCTTCTACTAACATACAAACACCGATAAATTAAGAAATATTGCTTCAATTACAAAAAAAAATAACGGGATTACAATAAGAAAGAGACTGAGCAATAACGCATTAAGAACATGTTCTAAAAATATTGTGTACAATGGTTAAAAAAAACGTTCAATTTTTAGAACAGTATATATTTATTATTTTTTTTAAATTTTTTTTTTATTTTTTTTTTGTTTTATATTTATTATATATATTTTATTTTTTTTTTAATTTTTTTTTATATATTTTTTTTTAAATTTTTAAAAAAAAAAATTTTTTTTTGTTTTTTTAACATACATACGTGAATTTATAATTTTACAATGGGATGTTTTTATATATGTATGTTTTTATATGTATGTACGTATTTCATATGGGATGAATAGTGATACAAACTACTGTTATTGCATGACTACACCTTGTGAAGGGTATATAAGATTCGGCACGGCCGAACATAGCGCTATTACTTGTTATACCCTTCACACAGTGAAAAAGGGTATATATAGGTTTGTCATTCCGTGTGAAATTTCTACAATTTTCATTTCCGATCCCATAAAGTATATATTTTCTGAAAGCTTATGAATAGGGGAGTCGATTAAGCCCTGTCAGTCTGTCCGTGTGTATGTTGAAATCAACTTTTTGAAGCCCCCCGACATAGGTTGGACCCGGGTAAGGTACTAAAATATCAGAAATATTCGGGAGTAGATCGGTATTGAAAATCAGAATCATCGGTACATAAACAACTGAGATATGAGCAAAAACCCACGACCACCTCGATTTTTTTTCACAAAAACAACATTACAACAACAACATACATACATACAAACGTGTATACTGGTTAGAGAAAACGTGGCATCGAATCCCGGCTGAGCCAAAAAAAATTTTTTTTTAATTTTTTTTTATTTTTTATTTAATATATTATTTATATTTTTATTATTTTTTTTTTTTATTTTTTTTTTTTTTATTTTTTTTTTGTTTTATATATATTTATTATAATTATATATAATAATTTTTTTTTAAATTATTTTTTTAAATTTTTTAAAAAATTTTTTTTTAAATTTTTTTTAAAAATTTTTTTTTAATTTTTTTTTTTTTTTCGTTTTTTTAACATACATATGTGAATTTATAATTTTACAATGGAATGTTTTTATATATGTATCAACGTATTTCATATGGGATGAATGGTGACACAAACTACTGTTATTTCATGACTACACGTTGTGAAGGGTATATAAGATTCGGCACGGCCGAATATAGCGCTCTTACTTGTTTTTATATTTTTTTTTAGTTTTTTTGTATATTTTTTATTTAATATATTATTTATATTTTTTTTTAATTTTTTTTAGTTTTTTTTTTAATTTTTTTTTATATCTTTTTATTTATTATATATATTTTAATTATTTTTAAAAAGATTTTTTTTTTTTATTTTTTTTTAGTTTTTTTTTTTATTTTTTTAACATACATACATACGTAAATTTATAATTTTACAATGGGATGTTTTTATATGTATGTACGTATTTCATATGGGATGAATGTTGGTACAAACTACTGTTATTGCAAGACTACACGTTGTGAAGGGTATATAAGATTCGGCACGGCCGAATATAGCGCTCTTACTTGTTTTGAAATATAAATGACAACGTGTGTAACGTCCATAACGACATGAAAATATCCAAAAATTTTATTTTAATATTATGATGTGGAAGTAAGTGTTTATAATAGATTTGCATCTACTGAATCTGGGCTTAAAATTGCTCTAGGTTTCCGAAAACTCGAAAAACTTCACCTCAAAGTAACAAAAAGTGTGTTTAAATAACATGTGTTCTCCAATCTGCAACTTAAATTGAGATGTATTTCAAATTCTTATGAAAATATATTTGTCTTAGCTAAAAACTCGATTTTTGTTTGTAATATATTGAGAAGGTTATATATTCATAATTATATTTAAACAATTTTTCTCATTCAATATAAACTTGTTTTACTCAAAAAGTATACATTTAATTAAAAAATATTTAATTGACAGAAATTAAAAAATACTTATACAATATTTTATTCAATATTTTGCTACTCCTTCATGTAGCGTTTTCAGGAAATACAAATTATGTACATACAAAACAAATAAGAACACTATATTCGGCTGTGCCGAATCTTTTATACTCATCACAAATTTTGTGTACATTTAAAGCACAATATTTATTATTTTGTTAATAAAGTAATCTCTTTATAATAAAATACATATGTATCACTTTATTTGTAGAGGGTGGTTAAATTTTAAGGACCCATGTTGAAGGTGAACCACATTTAAACGTCAAGTTTTTTTTTTTGACATTTCTCAATTTCAGACTAACTCAATTTGAATCATGAAAAGATACACAACCGAGCAACGCGTTAAAGTTATTCAGGCATATTATGAAAATGCGCGATCAAATCAAAATGCATTTCGTGATACTTTTGGTCAACATAATCCTTCAAATTGATCTACAATTGGGAGAATTGTAAAAAATATTTAAATTTCAGCAAAACAGGTCTGTATGAAATGTGAGAAACTCTGTGAATGCCTTCTTAGTTCGTTGAGTGGGAAACATTGCTGTTCTTCGCAATAGTGTAGCAAAAGAGCAGTCAACCTCGACTCATCATCGTGCCCAACAATTGAGCATCAACATTGTCATTGAAAATTTGGACTTTCGGATCGAGGTGTGCCGCCGAGGTCGCGGGGGCCATTTGGACGATATTTTGTTCCAATATTATCATAATAAAAAGAAATTACAATAATTTCCTAAATAATTTGGTTTGTATTCAAAATCAACCTAAATTTTCTGGCATAACAATGACATAGACTAGAAGGATATACGTTGCAAATTTTATCATCATACCTCTAATTTTGTCGGTTTTATGAGGTTTTACATTTCATTAACAGTAGATAACGTGAAAAGTGGGCGTTATAGTAGGCGTGTCAAGGTTATTTCTGCTAATGAATAAAACTTAGATATTTCAATATAGTCCTTTATTATTCAAAAATCTTTATTCATAGAAAAATTATATGAATTTGAGTAAAACGTTATATGGAAGGTGGGCGTAAAAGTGGGCGTGCCAAATTTATTTTCCGTTAAAACAAAGTCTTTGACCAAAAAGCACAGTGTTCAAAATTTTGGAATCGTACATGTAATTTTATCAGTTTTATCAGGTTTTAAATTATGAATATACTGAAAAATTGTATAATTATTAGTTTACTTTAAAACACTTTCTTGTTTTATACTTTTGTATGTTTTTTATATGTTTAAATGTGTTTTGAAATATTTGTTATTATTCGAAAAAAAAAATTTTGTAAGACGGGCTGAAAAATTATTACTTTTGTAATTTAATAAATAACATTAGTTTTTTCCACATTTTTACTTATATATTAAATAAGAGGTTATGGGTCCCACGGAAGAATCAACTGGTATTGTGCAATTTGCTGGCACTAATTTTGATAATTGGAAGTTCCGGGTAGAGTCAACTAAAGTCGGCTGGTGCAAAGCCAGAAGAGGCAGATTTAGTACCTCAACTGTTTTTAACTCTCCCAGAGTCATATGATGCTGTGGTAACTGCTTTGGAAAATTTAACAACTGAAGAGCTAAATGTGTCAACTGTTAAACAACGCTTGCTAGCTGAAGAATTAAAAAAGAAACAAAGACAAACGGAAACTGTTGAAGAAAAAATTATTGCATTTACGACAAGAAAAAAGACAAAATTTAACGGAAAATGTCATAAATGTGGACGTTTTGGCCATATGAAAAAAGACTGTAGTAAGAAAGAGGCAAAAATTGCTGCTAGTCCAAGTGTTAGTTTTGTGACAGACTCAAATATACATACATATGTAAAAATTTCAGGTGCTACCGATCATTTCGTAAATGATATAAGCATATTTTCGGAAATAAATGAATTAACTGAACCACGTCACATAAGTGTTGCAAAAGATGGCGAATATGTTGTAGTCAATAAGATTGGAAAAATTAAAGGCTTAAGCAACAATAATGTAAATTTGAACATAAAGAACGTTTTATATAGTCCAAATTTTCGAGAAAATCTTTTAAGTGTGAGTCGTATTGTAGAAGCTGGTAACAAAGTAAATTTTATGAAGGATAAAACTGATCTAGTAAAAAATGGAAATAATATAGCTACAGCAAAAAGAATAGGAAACTTAAGATTTTAAGGTCAGTATCAAGCAAGCAAGCTTACGATGACGTAGGAAAACATAGTATTGCAATAGGTGTATCATGTCAAATACCTTGATTTTTGCGAAGTTTGTGCACAAGGTAAACAATGTCGTGATCCATTTAATGGAACTCGTTTTAAAGCCACCCGTCCTATTGAGCACATTCATTCAGTTGTTTGTTGACCTATTAGTCCTGTAGCATACAATGGTTCAAATTACTTTGTTTCCTTTATATATGACTATACTCACTTTGCGTTTGTGTACCTAATAAAAAATAAGTCTGAGGTCTTTGAAAAATTTAAAGAATATGACGCCCTTGTTAATGCTAAGTTTAGTACTAGAATTTCTATGTCGGGAATATAATTCTAATAAAATGCTGGAGTACTGTAAAATCAAAGGTATACAAATCAATCAAACAATTGCGTATACCATTCAGCAAAACGGTGTGGCGGAGAGGTTTAATAGGACTGTTTTAGAAAAAGTTCGTGCAATTATGATTAAATCTAGCGTGCCAAAATTTTTATGGGGTGAAGCATTATATACTAGTACTTATTTAATAAATAGAAGCCCCACTAAATCGTAATAATGTAATGTAATAAAAAAACTCCAGCTGAAATGTGGTTTAATGAGAAACCTGATTTAACAAAACTCAAAGTTTTTGGCTGCTCTGTACATATATGCATGGATTCCGACTCAAAAGCGAAAAAAGTTAGATGCTAAAAGTTGTAAATATATAATGGTGGGTTATTGTCCTAATGGTTACAGACTATGGAAACGTACTGTAATCCTTGCGCGTGATTGTAAATTTAACGAATAAAATTTTCCATTTAAAGATATCAAAAATAATGCATCAAAAATACAACTAATAGAACGTGATAATAGTGATGATAAAAAGAACATAGATAATCTATTTGTAGAACCAAACCAACAAGAGGGGGTAGGAGATAATGGTGTTGTTTCAGTTGAAATAATAGAACAGGATAACCAGTGTTCTGAAACAAGTGTACAAGAACTACAAGCTGAGATAGAAACAAAACCTAGAAAAAGCTTTATGAATCTATATTTGAAGCCGTTTCAAATGATGAGGTTCCTAATTCGTTTTCAGAAATTGAAAATTCATTAAATCGAGATCAGTGGCTTAAGGCAATTAAAAGCGAACTAGATTCCATAGATAAAAATAAAGTTTGGAAAATGGTTGAAAAACCAAGTAATGAAAAACGGCTTAAATCAAAGTGGGTTTTTGCTATAAAATCTGATTCAAATGGAAACCCTCTACGTTTTAAAGGAAGGTTAGTTGTAAAAGTCTTCTTACAAAAATTTGGTGTGATTATATTGAAACATATTCTCCTGTTGCAAAAATAAGTATAGTACGTACAGCATTAGCTGTAGGTGTTAAAAGAGGCTACACATTTTACCAGTTAGATGTTAAAACCGCTTTTTGCATGGTGAATACTACTTTATGAAGATAATGCTGGTTGCATAGCTATGTCCAAAAATTCGGAATCGAAAAGGTCAAAACACATAGACATTAAACATCATTTTATACGAGATCATGTATCGAAAGGTAATCTGAAGATATATCATATTTCAACCAAAGATCAAGTTGCTGATGTATTTACAGAATCCTTAGATAAATATAATATTATAGTAATTAGAGATTCGTTAAAATTGTCCAATTAAGAGAGGGTGTTGTATAATTATTAGTTTACTTTAAAACACTTTCTTGTTTTATACTTTTGTATGTTTTTTATATGTTTAAATATGTTTTGATATATTTGTTATTATTCGAAAAAAGAAACATTTTTTAAGACGGGCTGAAAAACTATTACTTTTGTAATTTAATAAATAACATTAGTTTTTTCCACATTTTTACTTATATATTAAATAAGAAAAATACACTGCGAGGTATAAACATAAATTTTCGTACATTTTGATATTTAACTTCCTTCCTAATACATAGATTTAAGCAATATTTGGGTAAAAATTTTGGTTTTTCTCAGGAAATATATATTTGGAGTTTCATGACTCTACGTTGATGGTTTTGGACAAAACTCCATTTTATTCGATGTGGGAACGACACGGTTTTTTCGACCTATTCTTGCATTACGAGCTTGTGTATAAGACATATTCTGACAAAATTTGAGCCCCCTAGCTTCTTCGGTTTGACCTCTATCGTGCTTTAAACAGACGGACAGACATAGCTAGATCGTCATAAAATCAAACCCCGATTCATATGTATACTTTATGAGGTCTAAAATGGATATTTCAATGTGTTACAAACGGAATGACAAAATGAATATACCCCACCATTTTTTGGTGACGGGTGTGACAACATAAAAATCGTGCCTCATTTTTATGGCACACCATAGCAATAGTATCTCCGATTAACAATACGAACTGTTGTTCATCCAGATATACGTTTTTTATTTTTATTTTATTGAAACATTGATACTGTATATGCTATACATTTGCATTTGAATTATTAACTGATTTAATTATATTCCTATTGTAATGAGTGACATTATAATTATTGAACTATTTGTTTGAATTAGTAGTAAACATTATATTTATTTAAGTATTTAAACCGAAAACACGGCCTTGTCGTGAAAGAACTATTAGTAGATAAGGCAGTGTGTGGCCGTGGCGGCTTGCAGACCCAACTTAACGCAGCTCGGTTGACATTTGGGCAAACACAACACCTCTCGGCCAATGCAAATGACAGATGCAGCACCCATAGCTGCCAGATAAAATAGGGGCAAAATCGTCTAATTTGGGGAAAAAAATCGTCAAAATCGTCAAATAGTTTACTCAAATCGTCATAAAAACGTCAAAATAAAAAAACGCATTTTTCAAAACAAAACATTTTTTATTTAATGCAGAACATAACATTAATTGTTTTATTAGACCCTTTTAAGTTAAGAACATGACAATAAATATAATAGAATTTAGAATTAATTTCGAAAAATAAATATTAATACAAAAATACAAAAAATAATAAATAATGAATTGGCTAATTCAGACTAATTGACAAATAATTATAATCATTTCTTTCTAAAGTTTCTACCGATTAAGGTAGCTTTAGGCAAGCGTAAGACGAGCACAACGCCAAAATAAACTACATCATTTCGCTTTTTAGCCCATAAACTTATTTCTGAAACTGCAAACCAGTCTTCCTTAATTTTCTTCTTCTTGTTCGTTACCTGTGAAAAACACCATTAAAATTTCATTTTAGCTACTACAAAGTTTTGTATAAAAAATGGATGAAATTTCTACTTACAGAGGAAGAGCTGCTAGAATTTTCATCATCTTGGTTTTCTATCGAAAATATAATGTTTGATTTTTAAGCTTTTAATGTATAATTAAAAAGAACTTACAATTTTTTTAAGTATTTAAGCATATTAATTTGTCACTTAAATAATTTAAATAAATTTACTTAAAAAACTAAAATTGTTTTAAACGCATTTCCAAATTTATATTTGTTCGTGTTGTAGGTATCATATGATAAAATGTGGCATATACTATGTTAAAAATGTACAAAGTGGAAAAATTACCCACACAAACACATTAAATAATGATCGATGTATCTCTTTCACTCTGTTCTATTATTAATAACATAAAAAACCGTTACAAATTATTTTTATTTAGTTTAATAGTTGATATAAAAGTAATGAAAAATGTTGCAAACTTGAATTCTTGAAAATCGTCAAAAACATAGTATAAATCGTCAAATCGTCAACACTTAATTTTAGCACGTAAAATCGTCAAAATGACGATAAATCGTCAAATCTGGCAGCTATGGCAGCACCACGCCGAATATTTTGGTGTATGCTGTGTTTGTTGATGTGAATGTGTGTATGTGCAGTTAGCATGAAACGTATATAAGGGCGGCCTCGCAGTAAAGAAAGGCAGTTGTTGGCTGGCGATCGAGCAGGTAAGATCATATTGTAGAATAGTTATAGTAGTAACTAGTTGTTTTGTGAAGTACACGTTTCAGTGGTAATCCCGCATACTCGTCTACCTAATAAAGACACTAGTGCAGTTGTGCGGTTAATGTGGTTGACGTCTCAGTGGTAATCCCGCAGATTCATCAACGCGTAGCGCATCATACGTTAGGTATTGTAGGTTCTAGCATCTTTGTGAAGTAGACGTTTCAGTGGTAATCCCGCAGACTCGCCTTCCTAACAAAGACACTAGTGTAGTTGTGTGTAATGTGGTTGAAGTATCAGTGGTAATCCCGCAGATTCGTCAACGCACAGTATCGTAGCGCAGATTGGATAGAGTAGAGGCTAGTAGCTGTGTTATGTGGTCGACGTTTCAGTAGTAATCCCGCAGATCCATCGACACCCCTTATTGAGCCGTGACAGGACTTCCAAGCGTCCCACGGACTTGTCTGCCTACGTTCATTGTACCTGCCTAGTAAGTCGCATCGCCCAAAGCCACAATTACGTCAACGCCATTAACATATTGTACAGTCTATTGTGTAAAAAAATAGCATAAGATGATATAATAATAAATAAATATAATTTTTGAATTCCTTACCAAAGATCCTGCTTTTTCTCTCTAAGCAGTCACAAGAAAATAAATTTTTGTGACAGAAATCTTGGCAACGGTGAGTTATACTCCAGCTGAGAAAAAGGTTAGTTACAATGGCGCCCGAGCAGGGACCGCTTAGAAAACAGTGATAAGTGAGTGTAAAAATAAAAAGAATTAAGTTCTAAAAAGAAATGAAAAAAAAAAAAAAATAAAACCAAAAGGTTCCCAGAAATAAATGTGAATTAATACAAAAAAAAAACACAAAACAAAAGATAGAATGTTATTTTATATAAATTAACGTATCAGTGCCGCCGAAAAAATTTGGTAAAACTTAATAAAAAAAATAACACGCTCCTTGTAGACCTAAAGTGACGGTGAACCGCCGGTCGTAATTAACATTGATCCCAAAGAGGCAATTCTGGTATTCAAAAGAACTAATAGTGCTGTTGGCTTCTGTGAATCGTGAATTAATGGAAATTAAAGAAGAAAAAAAACAGACACTCGTATAATTCTGATTTTTTTTTTCATTTATAACTTAATGTGGTAAAATGTAAAACGATAAAACTCTAAACGATTTTTTTGTTTGTGAACAAGTGATTACCGTCGGGACTAGCTATTAATTGTCACAGATAAGCGGGGTTCGCAGATTTTAAATTATTTAATATTCCAATTGTTATTTATCTGTTTATAAATTAGTATATTGGCAAACGAGAAAACAATATATCACCTAATAAATTAATCTATTTAGATACTATTGAGCAAGATGACGGAAACCGGTAAAGATTTGGGCATGAGCAATAAGATGTTACGAACGGGCTGGATATATCCGCTCAAACGAGACGAGCTGCTGGCTCGCCGTAAATTTGTGCAATTCATTGGTAGTGAACACAACTTCGAGGTGACCACCCGGCTCCAGGAACTACAACAGAAATTTGAAACTGTAAGTACTCTAGAAGTGCCTGGAGGTAGCACCACGCATACCTCCCCGTCGAAAAGTAAACACCAGCAACGGGTACGCCAACCATCGGGGAGCTTACCAGCTCCTAATGGCCCAGTGGCAGAAACCCGAATTAAACTAATCGACCAAGTTCGGAAGTGGTGCCTACCGTACAACGGCTGCAGTGAGCCGCTGGCTTTCATCGAACGCCCCGAAGAATTGGCGCAGATATACGAAGTCACACTTGACCATCTACATCGAGTGATGCCCGAATTCTTATCCGAACGAGCTCTAGTTTGGTACCGCAACAATAACGTCCACTGGGAGTCATGGCAAGTATTTAAATCCGACTTTCTCGCTTTCTTTCTCCCTAGTTGATATTGTGCGAAGCTGGCAGACGACATCCACGCTAGGGTGCAGCTGCCTGGAGAATGTTTGAAGGACTACACCCTCGCTCTACAGAACTTGATGAGGCATTCAGAGATGACCGAGGGCCAAAAGCTTCAACGTATCTTCAGAAACGCTTGATAGGAGTAACAGTGGTACATCCGCCAAAAAAATTTTGGTTCCCTCCCAGAACTTATTGGTATGGCAGAAGATCTGAAAAGCATCCCAGGATCCGGAATTCCGGCAAAGCCAGAGGCCGGTCGTCCATCTCCAAAGGCACCAACTAACATCCAAAAATCGTTGCCATCGGTGCAGAAATCAGGGGCATTTTGCCGCTCGTTGCCCAGAAAGCGACAATCGCCGGGCGGAAAATGCCAACGGAGGCCGACAAAATTGAGGATGGTCGGGCCTCCCCAGAAAAAACGTAAATTCTCATCACTCCCTCCACCCCTACACAGCGAAGAGACCCGGTTGACAGCATCATTGCGACTGGCGGATACAATCGTAACGGCCATCATCGACACCGGGGCCAGTCGAAATTTTATTCGTCATGCTTTTATTCGCTGATTACGGCCACCACCACGATTGATATTCGAGCAGCTAGACGTCATTCTAGCCAACGGCTTCACGTGCAAGGTTTCGCAAGCAGTGGAACTACAGATCCAGCTCGGAAATCTTACAAAAAAAATCTAGATTGCTGATACTTCCAGAGGCTAGTGAAGACATCATCGTAGGCCTCGATTTTTTACGTCAATTTAATACCATCATACAAATCGCTGGATTGACATTGGACTGCTCCAGAGTCGAAGCTCGTAGACTGGCAGTCGCCGAGCCATCCACATCCAGTGTTCCGTCGCAGCAGGTCAGCAAGAAGTCAGTAATAATCCACCGACAATAACAGAGCAAGCAGTGATACAAAGATTTTTAGAAGAAGAACTGCCGAAAATTCAGCACCCATGCGGAGTTTCCCACATCACCTCACATAAAATCATTCTCACCGACGACCAACCCATCAAAATCAGGTACAAAGAAGTGGATGAGCTGATTGCACAAAAGTGTATTGAGCGATCCCATAGTCCGTGCTGTTTCCCCATCACCTTGGTCAAAAAAAACAACGGCACATGGAGAACGTGCATGGATTTCAGGCAACTAAATCTCAGGTCAGTACCTGATGCTTATTTTCTCCCTCGTATTGATACCATATTAAATAAACTACGTAATGCAAAGCTTATAAGTAGCATAGATTTAAAGAATGGATATTGGCAAAGCCCCATGGATCCAGGTAGCAAACAATACACGGCTTTTGCGGTACCAGCTCGCGGACTGTATCAGTGGAAGGAAATGCCCTTCGGACTCCATTCAGCCCCGGCAACTTTCCAGCGAGCACTAGATAGCGTTATTGAGCCGGAAGTATAACCTTATGCCTTCGCTTACCTAGATGACATCATCGTGGTGGGGAACAGCTTAGAAGATCATATGAAAAATTTGCGAGAAGATTTCCGAAGATTAAGGGTGGGCAACCTACGAATCAACACAGAATAGTGTAAGTTATTTACTCGAGAGACGAGGTATCTCGGCCACATTGTGAGCGACCAAGGCATTAAAACCGACCCTGATAAAGTAGCAGCAGTAGCCCAGATACCCCCACCGAAAAACGTCAAAGAGATCCGACAATTTCTGGGAATCGCCTCCTGGTACAGGAGATTTGTACCCGAATTCGCCAATATTTTCCAACCACTGACACAATTGTTGAAGAAAGGTCGGCATTTGAAATGGGGCCACGCTCAACAACAGGCTTTCGAGAATCTTAAAGAACGACTGACTACCGCGCCGGTATTAGCCTGCCCCGACTTCTCGAGACTATTTATCCTACAAACAGATGCCAGCGACTATGGTTTAGGCGCAGTGCTGACGCAGGACGTTAAAGGTATGGAACGTGTAATTGCGTATGCCAGCAGACACCTGAATCAGGTGGAGAAAAACTACTCAGCCACGGAGAAAGAGTGTCTAGCCGTCGTTTGGGGAGTTCGAAAGATGCGAGCGTACGTCGAAGGGTACCGATTCACCATAGTGACGGATCATCTCGCTCTTAAGTGGTTGAACTCACTCGAAAGTCCAACCGAAAAATTGGCCCGATGGGCACTTGAGCTGCAGCAGTACGACTTCACTATTCAATATCGTAAAGAAAAGAGCAATCTAGTAGCCGACGCACTGTCACGTCAACCAGTCGAGGCAGCAAACCTAGCTTTATGCGAAGCAACACCGAACGGGTGGCTGCAGAAAATAATAAAAGCGGTGCACGAACAGCCGCAGAAATACGCCGATTATGCTGTCATCAACGGCCAATTGTATCGATGTTTTCCCCGGCAAGTCAACGACGAGGACGATACGCCATGGAAACTTTGTGTGGCAACTACAGATCGAAAACGAGTCCTAGAAGAAAACCATGATCAACCCATCGCAGGACAATTGGGCGTCCTTAAGACGATAAATCGGATCACTGGGAGGTACTATTGGCCAGGGATGTTCCGCGAAATAAGAAGTTATGTGAGAAAGTGTCGGTCCTGCCAACAGTTCAAAGTAAGTCAACTAAAGCCAGCGGGAGAAATGCTGTCCAGAGTCCCAGAAGAACCATGGGCCACGGTGTGTGCCGCCTTCATGGGACCGTTGCCGCGATCAAAGCACGGTAACACAGTGCTTCTTGTCTTCGCCGACCGATTTTCAAAACGGACAGAATTGGTGCCGGTGCGCAAAGCCACCGCTGAAGGAGTCATCAAGGCGTTTCGAGAACGCATCCTGGCACGATATGGGGTGCCAAAGGTCATGATATCCGATAATGGCACTCAGTTTACCTCCAGGCTGGTTACACGGTACCTGCAGATTCAGCAGCAGCTAACCGCACCATACACGCCGCAGGAAAGTCCCACCGATCGCACCAACCGTACCGTGAAAACCATCATCGCCCAACTGTCAGACCAACGTCACAATACGTAGGACGAGCATCTTCCCAAGATAATGTTAGCCATAAATTCGAGCGTAGCAGAATCCACCGGGTATTCGCCTGCTTTCCTTATGCAGGGGCGGGAACCACGTTTACCGAAAACTCTGTACGACGAGGTGATGGTAGGCACAGGGGCAGTAACTGTACCCCCAGAAGATCGCCTTACAGAGAGGCAGGAAATCTCCGACATTGTAAAAAGAAATTTAGTTAAGGCTTCTGAAAATCAGAAGCGACACTATAACTTGCGACGACGTCATTGGAAGCCGCGAGTTGAAGATATCGTATGTTGCAGCAGCATCCATTATCAAAGGCAATCGACAAGTTCGCAGCCAAATAAGCCCCAAAGTTTGGAGGCCCCTACATGGTGAAATCGTTTCAATCACCTGGTATCATAGAATAAGAACACACTTTAAATAAAGAAAAGAAAATCGCTCATATTAGCGACCGTAAATCCTACCATTCACCAGCCAGTAGGTAACTAATATTTCCATTTTATTCATTCGCAGACAAGAAAATCCAAGATTGACATGGACCAACAACAACATTTTAAGAAGACCAGTGCCCAGTTCCGACAGCACATGGAGGAGGTACAAACTACGCCAACCTCAGCGAAGTATGGGAGGCGTGTGACGACATAAAAATAGTGCCTCATTTTTATGACACACCATAGAAACAGTATCTCCGATTAACAGTACGAACTGTTGTTCATCCAGATATACATACGTTTTTTATTTTATTGAAACATTGATACTGTATATGCTATACATTTGCATTTGAATTATTAACCGATTTAATTATATTCCTATTGTAATGAGTGACACTATAATTACACTGCTCTGCAGCAAAATCCTTCTAAATGAATGCATTTATTATTAACACCCATGCTGGCGTAAGTGGATTCAGTTGCTGCAGAAAGCCCATTTTCTTCATCGTCTGTAGGAGGCAATGGAGGTAAAAATTTTCTTGTAAACTGGAAAACTGGTCGTTTGACGCATGAGGTATTTGGATATGTAACTTTATTTTTGGTTTTTTGGTAAACCCACGTGTTTTAGTATGGCAAAAGCAGCAATCATTTTGATAATTTTGTGGTTCACTCCAAATCGCTGGCTTCATAAACGGCAAAGACTTATGACTTCCTTTTACACAACCTCTCAAAGAACTTGCGCAGCTACTACAACACATTTGTGGCAGCCAATTTTTATCTCTATCGTCGATAGGAAACCCAAAATAACGGCGATAAGCTTTTCTAATCTTGGAGGATATTGTCTCCCGTTGAGTACTTAAAGTTAGATCGCCACATACGTAACAAAATAAATTTGAATATTTGTTACAAATCCTTGACATTTTGTAATATGAAAGCGTTTGTGGATTCTTTAATTGCTTTATTTCTTTACACAATAACGAAGAACACTATAAGATATATTTACTGTTCCGATTTTAACCGCACGATATTCAATATAAAGTGACTCACTTATTGTCCATCAGCTTCTATACATTACAATAAATACTAGAATCTACCCTAACGTTCTTAATTTGAAATCACAGGTAATTGAAAAATACCGTTATAATTTTTAATTCCAAGAACTATGCAAAATACCGTTGTACTTTAGTTCCATTACCTGCTCACCTAACGAAATGTTACATATATCATATGTAAGGCTGGTTGCATTACAATATTGGGTACCTGCGGAAAATTGACAATAAAATCTAATTTTTTTAACCGATTTTTATTGTTTATGGCTTTTTTTATTTCCAAGATAAGTAGCTCTTAGAATAAAGTTTAAAAGAAGAAGAAAGGTTATACGTACTGAGAAACCATGGCTAACTACTCAGATTAAAACTCTAATTGAGGTAAGAAATCTTGCATATAAACGGTGGAAAAGGTTTAGAACTCAAGAGGTCTATGATCTTTTTAAGAAAGCAAGGTCAAATGTTAATTCGAAAATAAGTTGGCTAAACCACATTTTTCCAACAAAAGTTTCAAACAGCTGTTGACTCTAAGAGAAAATGGAAAGAAATTCGCAAAATGAGTTTAGCTAATGCAAGAATTACAGATGATAATGAAATTGAAGTCAATGAATTAAATCTTAAATTCGCAAATATACCAATGCCTTGCATTGATATTAATGTGGGAAAGGGTTCTAATCGTACCACTAGGGCCGGTAGGCACTAATTGTCGTTTGATAGTTACGGATTATGCGGCGCAATAGTTTTATTTCGTACTTGATGTTGATTGGATGAAGCGGGACAGACCTACTATTACATTGTGCAACATTCGACAATTGGACGAGTAGCGAGCGATTTCATTTTACAATTAGAGTAGAGTAGTAGTTGAGTTGTCGCAGAGTTAAGTTGTAGAAAGTTGTCCAGCAGCGACCAAAATATATTTAATTATCTTAACTACGTTGTAATAAAAATTGAAATGTGAAGTACATACTTAAGTTCAAATCAATATTAAAAATAATAAACCCCTAGAATAAGTGTTTAATTAATAAAACTATGAATCAATAAATATTATAACGTGAACTAATTGTGTTTCAATCCCACAAATGGGGGCTCGTCCGGGATAAACTGCATAGAAGGAGAAAAAGTGAATAAAAATAAGGAAACCTGTCGTATTTTTAATTAAAAAAAACACAAAGAAAAAAAAACTGATTTAACATTGTGCAACAATATCGAAAGGTAAAAAGTGTCAAACATTGTGCGCGTTAGTGTGTTAAAACATTGAAAAGAACGTATATACATTGTTGAAGATAATTCACGAAGTTCGCTAATAAAAAAAGTAATAAAAAAAAAATAGATAACTACAAAGAAAACAAAAGCAATAACAACTATACGAAAAAAAAATCAAACTACAAAACTATTAAATTATGACGCAGTAAAACATTTCAAAAAATAACTAGTAGCCTGTGAATTGAAGAGTTGAATGTTGTAACTGAAGAAGTGAAGAAGACTAATAGAAGTTGCTGCCTAAAATGCAGTGCCATTAAGCAAATCAGAGGAGGACAAGCAGTAGTGGGTTGCAAAAATCCAATTGGAAAGATTATAGAAATTTTATTTCTTGTAAGATAAGATAAGTTGTATGAAATGCATATTATTGTTATTTAAGGTTGATGGCACTATTTAAACTTATTGATAATTTAGAGTTAACTAAATTTTATTTTTGAGTTTTAAAGTGTGAAGTTTAATGTTGTTTAAAGTTGATACAGAAAGTTGTTAAGCGAGTTTACAGTGCGTTGTCTGTAAATTTTGTGTATGTAAAGTTGATTTTACAAAGAGTTGATTTGAGTTAAAGTTTGCAAATATTTATCTATAATGTTAGATTGGAAGTTGGATTAACAGAAATTGCAATTAAATTGACAGGAAGTTAATTTCTGTTAAATTAAAGAAGTTTACATTTAAGTTCGTATGCTAACAGCGTAGTTTCCATCATTTTTTTTAAGTTTTCCCCATTATTATTATTTTTTTTTTATATTATATACTGTAAAATTTTTGAAAATTGAAGTGAATTTTGTTATTGAAATTAATTTTTTTTTCCCTCTAATTTAACATTTAATGCATTTTAATTTTATCTGGATCATAATTGTTTTTCCGTATTGGAAAATTAATTTTGTTTAAGTTTATTGCTCTATGAAATTAATTTTTTTTTATTTTTAACTTGTGAGGTTGTTGTTGGATTACTAATTTAGAATGGACAGGACTAATATAATGGCTATGAATTGTGAATCGTTGCGTGGTAAGTTGGGGGAAATAGGGTTGGACGCGACAGGACTGAAGCCGGTGTTACGGGATAGGCTCCTCCGACATTTCGGTCATCAAGTCGATGGGGATGACTCAGAATCCATAAATTCTTCATATCAAGATGTGGGTGCTGCTGTATCATCGGAAACTCGTCTAAGTGGCCCTGTTTACGTTGAAAGATATAGTCGATAGCTTGTCTAATTTTAGTGGAACAGACTCCCTGAGTGTTAGATATTCGAAGAAAATGCTGAAACAGTTGGGTGGAACTTAATACAGAAATTTATTTACGGAAAACAGCTTTTAACAGGCGCGGCTAAATTATTTGTTAGGAGTCAGTCTGGGTTAAAGGACTGGGCTTCTTTGAAAAGCGCGTTAATAGAAGAATTCGGTGAAACCTTATCTGATGCAGAAGTTCATAAATTATTAAGAAACCGTCGTAAAACTGGAAATGAAACCTACCGCGAATATTTGTACGCCTTAATGGAGATTGGAAAACCAATAAATTTAGATGTCTCTAGTTTAATGGACTATTTTGTGGAGGGTATACCAGATTCTCGTTTTAATAAGACAATTTTATATCAGGCGAAGACCATCGAACAAATGAAGGAAAATATTAAAATCTACGAGAAAACTCGAACTTCATTAGGTAAAGATAATCAAAAGATACATGCATCGAATATTTCAAAAGTTGGCGGTTATGATCACAAGGCTAGTACTGACAAAAGGAAAAACTGTTTTAAATGCGGAAGTTCCAATCATTTGGCGAAAAACTGCGGTGAAAAACAATTTAAATGTTTTAAATATAATGGTGCAGGACATCGTGCAGCTGATTGTAAGGTCAATAAACCTGAAATCAAAAAGGAGCGTAGTACCATGAACATGTTTAGTTACGATAAGGAACCTTTTGAGCCGGGATTAAAATTTAAAAAGATAGCGATAGATGGCATTGAGTTTTTTGGTCTCATAGATACTGGGTGTAATATGTGTACAGTAAGATGCGATGTTTATGAAAAGTTACGGGATAAGTACGAACTAATACCAGAATGTCGACGTTTAAAAGGAGCTGGTGCGGGGATATTTTACACTCAAGGTTACTTCGAGGCACCAGTTGTGATTGATGGCTTATCTTTGCGACTCAGATTTTATGTAGTGCGTGCTGAAGATATAGAATATCCAGCTGTATTGGGCAATAACTTGTTACAGTTTGTGGATTTTATTTTTTCTGAGGAAAGAGTTGAATTCGTGGCAAAGACTAATAATAAAATCGAAAATAAGAAAATCAAGGCAATGCAGAAGCACAATAATTCGTTGGAACTGCTGAATGAATTTAGGGATATTTGTCTGAATGTCGAAGTGAATGGAAAAGCCGTAACTGATCTACAACATCTCATCGTTGATTTACAAGATAATATACAGCGGATAATTCGAGGATATAGTCCCAGATCAAATAGGGTTACCTCAGTTAATATGAAGATTTTGTTGAAAGATGATATACCAGTGGCTCAAGGTCCTAGAAGAATCTCATGGGAAGACCAAAAATTTATAGATAGACAGGTTTCAGAGTGGTTAGAGCAGGGTATTGTTGTTCCAAGTTCTTCGGAATATTCCTCCCCGATAGTTCTAGTATCGAAAAAAGATGGCACAAAAAGATTATGTTGCGACTATCGAAAATTAAATGATAAAATTGTTCGCGATAATTTTCCAATGGTTCTTATGGATGATGTTTTGGAGAGGTTGCAGCAGGGCAATGTATTTACCACGCTTGATCTTAAAGATGGATTCTTTCACGTACCCGTAGATCCGGAATCTACTAAATACACTGCATTTGTCACCAGAAATGGGCAGTATGAGTTCAAATTTGTTCCATTTGGAATATCAAACTCACCTGCTGTGTTTTGTAGATTTATCAATTCCATATTCAGAGATTTAATTATGAAAGGTATAGCCGTGGTTTATATAGACGATATAATTATACCATCGAAGGACGAAACAGAGGGCATATTAAAGCTGAATACCGTTCTGAAATTTGCCGAGGAGTATGGGTTGCGACTTTGGTGGAAGAAGTGTCAATTTCTGATGAGAAAGGTAAATTTTCTTGGTTACATGATAGAACAAGGCACTATTCGACCTTCGAAGGAGAAAACGCTAGCCATAGAAAATTTCCCATTGCCCAATGATAAAAAGAGTTTGCAGAGATTTTTAGGGTTAACGTCATATTTCCGTAGATTTGTAGATGGGTATGCTAGTCTGGCTAAACCCATGTCTGATTTGTTAAAAAAGGATAAAGAGTTTAAAATCAGCGAGGATATGATATGTTCGTTTAAGCAGCTAAAACTAGAATTGACAAAAGACCCAGTATTAAAACTATATAATCCGAAAGCTGTGACTGAAGTTCATGCTGACGCAAGTAAGTATGGCTATGGCGCTGTGTTACTACAGAGAGATTCACAAGATCAATGTTTCCATCCTGTCCAGTATATGAGTAGAAAGACGTCAGCAGCGGAAGAAAAGTATCATTCTTATGAACTGGAAGTTTTGGCAATAATCGAAGCACTCAGAAAATGGAGAATATATCTCATAGGTGTTAGGTTTAAGATCGTTACGGATTGCAACGCTTTTGCAATGACCATGAAAAAGTCTGAAGTTCCTCTTCGTGTTTCTAGATGGGCCATATTTTTGCAAGATTTTAATTATGAGATCGAACACAGATCAAGTACGAGGATGAGACACGTCGACGCATTGAGCAGAATGACATGTTTATTAGTTGAGGATTCGTTGCGACATCGATTAAAAGAAGCTCAGTTAGAGGATATGTGGACAAGAGCCGTAAGAAAAATTCTTGAAAGTGATCATTACGAGGACTATTATATTTACCATGACATTCTGTATAAGGACCCTACGAAAGAGTTAATAGTTGTACCATTGCAAATGGAAGATGAGATTATGTCCATCGCTCATAGAAAAGGACACTTCGGAATCAGAAAGACACAGGAATACGTTGAAAAGTATTTCTTTATTCCGAATCTCAGCTCGAAAGTTGGTAAAATAGTTATGGGTTGCGTGGAATGTATGATAATCAATTCGAAATCTGGCAAAAAGGAAGGTATGTTGAATCCAATACAGAAGGAAGATCACCCGTTGGGTACTTATCACGTAGACCATGTTGGGCCAATGATGTCAACAAATAAGCAGTATAATCATATACTGGTAGTCGTCGATGGGTTTTCAAAATTTGTTTGGTTATATCCCACTAAGGATACAAGCACTAATGCGGTCATCGATCGATTAGAACGTCAAGCGGCAGTTTTTGGAAACCCAAAGAGAATTATTTCAGACAGAGGAACTGCATTCACATCTAACGCATTTGAGGAATATTGCCAGACTAACGGAATCTAGCATTTATTGATAGCGACCGGAGTGCCAAGACGAAATGGTCAGGTTGAAAGAGTACATAAAATTGTAGTGCCAATGTTGGCGAAATTATCCTGCGATAACCCAAATCAATGGTATACATATGTGCACAAGGTTCAGCAATATATTAACAATACCCCATCACGGTCAACAAAATGTTCACCATTTAAAATTTTAACAGGATGTGAAATGAGAATCGAAGATTTTTCAGATATTAGGGAAATTGTGAATGATCTAGCTATAGTAGAGTTGCAAGCTCAAAGAGACAAGGAAAGGGAGAATGTTAAGCAACACATTACCAGGATACAAATCGAGAATAAAAAGAATTTAAATAAGAATCGCAAAACTGAGGAGGAGTACAAGATGAATGATCTGGTAGCTATAAAACGCACTCAATATGGTGTTGGTATGAAACTAAAAGGGAAATATTTTGGTCCATACAAGATAACACGTAAAGCGAAACACGGCCGATATGAAGTCGAGAAAGTTGGAGAAGTTGAAGGTCCAAGAAAGACTTTTACAGTGGCGGAGCATATGAATACCCCGTCAGGAGGGCCGAATGTGGGAAAGGGTTCTAATCGTACCACTAGGGCCGGTAGGCACTAATTGTCGTTTGATAGTTACGGATTATGCGGCGCAATAGTTTTATTTCGTACTTGATGTTGATTGGATGAAGCGGGACAGACCTACTATTACATTGTGCAACATTCGACAATTGGACAAGTAGCGAGCGATTTCATTTTACAATTAGAGTAGAGTAGTAGTTGAGTTGTCGCAGAGTTAAGTTGTAGAAAGTTGTCCAGCAGCGACCAAAATATATTTAATTATCTTAACTACGTTGTAATAAAAATTGAAATGTGAAGTACATATTTAAGTTCAAATCAATATTAAAAATAATAAACCCCTAGAATAAGTGTTTAATTAATAAATCTGTTAACGCCACAACCAAAATCTCCATGATTTTATCTGGCAATACCTTATTGTTAGTTCTAAATACTTATACTTTTTCTAAATGTAACTCTGATAAACTTAACGATAAAAACAGCTTACGTCGCCATGTTTAAGCCTTCACCATTTTGAATTCATTCTAACTTTTTGCGTAAAAAGAAGGCTTAAGCACTGGCTCGGAAAGCTAGCAAATTTGTATATAAAGATCTAGTGGTTTTCATACCAAAAAGTATGTAACCTGAATATTTTTACTTTTCATTTAATGTTGTACAATGAATTAATTATTTTCATTTACTTAGGAATTTTAATAAATTTGCCATTACACTTATTAGTTTAATAAATCAAGTATTTTATAAAACTTGTGTATTTGGTTTTTATTCAAAATCCCCGTGGAAGTCACTAGACATCGCTTCGGCTGGCGTCCCGCTAACATTCTTAAAATTCTTTTTGATACAACATAAATTTCTGGGTCTCCTGTGCTTCACCATCTTGCCAATCGCAGTAAATAAGTACAAAATGTCTTTGCCAAATACAAAGGGTGAACTGCAGCATGAACAACTTAAAAGTAGTTGTTCACTTTGCCATATCCCCCTGACCAAAATATGACAACTTGCAACGATTGCCAAAACACATTTCATAAAAAATGTGTTACTGTCACCGATGACATAACCTTAAAATGCCCGCAGTGTTCTTCTATAAGGCCAAATTCACCAGCACCGAGTTCTACAAGTTCGTGCCTGTTAAAGTTGCGAAAAATTTATCTGCAACTAAAAAGGCTAGAAGAAGAACGAAGAATAAATCAAGAATATTTAGATAAAAAATATTAACTTCTTGAAGAAGCTAAATCTTGTAGTGATATGTCGTCCGAAAGGTCACAGTCTGTTCATGATTGGCTGGCCCCATCAGTGCCTAATAATACCAATGAGCAATCTGTGAGTAAAGATGTAAACAAAACCTCAACGTTTGAAACTGCTTGTTCCTCAGAACAAACCTTCAAAATTTTATCAAATATACCAATTACTAGTGTGTCAAATGCTAGACAACTAACATCAACGTATACCTCATTAAATATAAGGCAGCAAAATTCTGCCACGTTCGTACCATCAACGGTCACTACGGCTGCCATAAATTCGTCTACTAACGTGTCTGCAGTACCAAATTGTACAGCGAACACTGCCACCTCTAGTGGCTTTCAACAACGAATGCAGCCTTCAAGACCTACGGTTACAACTAGCCCTCCTGGTGAGATACTTACGTCTTTCAATAAAAATAATAATCAACCACAATTTTTATTTAATAAAATTTCGCAAGAATTTATTTCACAACAACCAATTACATCTACACTTAATTTTCCCTCAAACGCGTTTACAAATCTGCCAACGACAACCACCGCTGCTGCCATTAGTTCAACATTACTAAATTGTACTACGACAGTACCCAACTTTAGTAACTATCAACGAATGCAGCCTCAAATTCACACAACTTACCCTCCAGTTCCACAAGAATATATTTTACAACAACCGATATCGTCTACAATGAATTATTTGCTTTACACAACACAAAACGTAAGGCCTGGTATGACAGTTAACCTGGCTCCACCAACACATCTTCAACAAAGCCACCTTAATTCACGGCATTCACTCCCGAAAGAATTACCTGAATTTTCTGGCCAACAAGAAGAATGGCCTATTTTCCATTCCACTTTTGAATGGTCCACCTCCGCCTGCGGGTTTAATAATGCTGAAAACCTCATTCGTCTTCACAAAGCCTTAAAGGGGGAAGCCATGCATAGTGTCCAGCAAATGTTAATTCATCCCTCTAATGTACCTGATGTGATGAAAGTGCTCGCTATGCTGTATGGTCAACCTGAAAAGATAATAAAATCAATAAAAAATAGAATTAACTTATCACCAAAAGTCGATAAAAATAATTTGAAAACATTTACCTCCTTGGCAATAGAAGTCCGCAGTCTTTTGTCAACAATTACAGCTAGTAATTTACATGATGAAATTAATAATTCATCTCTTCTTCTTGATATAATAAAAAAACTACCACCGTCATATCAAATGCAATGGGCAACACAAAAAATGATGTTGATTAATCAAAACAAAAATCAAATTTGTCCGAATTTGACAAGTGGTTATTCGGTATTGGTATAACAGCTAGTAGTATAACACTTGATCACTACATAGAAAAGGGCAATAAGCAAAAAACAATAAATAATATAACTACAACAATAACAAAGAAGGCATTCGTACACACTCATAGTGAACGAAAATGTTTTGTGTGTAACAATAACAATGATTGCAAAGCAGTAGCTAATTGCCCAACATATTTATCTATGAATCGTGGTGAAAGATGGACTATTGTTAAAAAAAAAACAAACTTTGTAAGTTTTGTTTATTTAAGCATAGTGGTCAATGTATCAAGAAGAAAAGGTGCGGTAAAGAGGGGTGCGAATATTTTCACCACTCTTCATTACATCGGTATTCTGACCTTGTAACTAAACAAAGCGAAATGTCAAAAGAACTACATGCAGTTAAAAAAGAAGTTTTTAATAGTACACATAGTAAATTAAATGATATTTTATTTAAAATAATTTCAATTAAAGTGTATGGAAAAAATAAAATAATTAATACATTTGCCTTTATCGATGAAGGGTCGTCGATCAGTCTAATGGACGAATCATTAGCAATTCAACTTGAAATAAAAGGTGTTTTAAATCCCTTATGTTTACAGTGGACGGGAGGTATGGAAAAAACTGAAGAAAGTTCACAAAGATTAAAAATTTACATTTCAGGTGAAAATAAGAAGCGTGTGGCTGTGAATGTTTCTACGGTTAAATCTCTTAATTTGCCTAATCAATCGGTGGATTATAAAGTACTGTCGCAGCGTTATCGCCACTTGCGAAACTTGCCGATTCAGAGTTATAAAGATGCTGTACCACAAATATTAATTGGATTAAATTATTTTGATTTAAGTGTCTCAAGTAAGATTCGTGAGGGATCATTACAAGAGCCTATTGCTGTTTGCACAAAACTTGGATGGCTCGTTTACGGCACTGTTAAAGAAAATAAAATATCAAGTAAGAATTTTAATATTCATATTTATGACTCTAGCAAACACAATCAAAATTTAGATGAGCTTGTAAAAAATTTTAACTCCCTTGACAGTGTAGGGATTTGTTGTAAAGATGTGATTGCCAGAAAAGGAGAGGCACTTAGTCCTTTAAAACATCATACGCGGCAAACTTCGTGTGGTCATTACGAAACGCCTCTATTATGGAAATTCGATATTCTGAACTTACCAGATATTTATAATATGGCATTGAAACGCTTGCTCTGTCTTGAACGTAAATTAATAAAAAATTCGGAACCTTATAAAGTTCTTCAAAATACAATTGAAAATTATTTAAGTAAGGGCTATATAAGAAAACTAAATATGGCTGAAAGCTCTACTAGCGGTAAAGTTTGGTACCTTCCAATTTTTGCTGTTTTTAACAAAAACAAACCCAGTAAATCGCATTTCGTTTAGGATTCAGCTGCAAAAACAAATGGTGTATCTTTAAATTCGTATTTATTAAAAGGAACTGATCTGTTGGCCACTTTGCCATCAATTCTTTTTAAATTTCGCCCAATTTCACCTACTAGTATGGAGTTGGTAAAATGCATTAATATGAAAGAGAAAAATCAAATTGAGAAAGTTTTGGGCGTCTTCTGCGAACATCAGGAGGATATCATAACATTTAAAATTTTTTCGTGGCTTTTAGAAAGCGATATATTTTTTGGCGGAAAAGCCCCGACAAATCGAAAAATGTTTAGACTGGTTATATCAATATATGAACCTCTAGGTCTGATAAGACATATCATCATATATGTCAATGTACTAATGCAAGAAGTATGGCGGTCAAAAATAGAATGTTATGAACAGATTCCCCTTGAATTGCGATCTAAGTGGTCTAAATGGATTAGTATTTTACCTGATATTGGAAAAATAAAAATACCTCGTTGTTATTTAAAATCTTTTGAAAATTATACTGTCATTTGCTCTTGTCAAAAGTGTAAAATTAAAAAGGCTGTACCTCAAAATCCACAAATGGCAATTCTGCCTTGTGTTGCTTCATATATTGCACCTTTCACACTTACTGGTGTGGATTTTTTTGGTCCTATCGTAATAAAGGTTAACCGTAATACGGAAAAACCGTATAGCTGCCTATTTCCTTGTTTGACTATAAGGGCAGTGCATGTTGAAGTTACAAATTCTTTAACAACAAGCTCCTGCATTTTAGCTATTCGCAATTTTATGGCACGAAGAAGAATTCCACATAAATTCTTTAGTGACAATGGTACTAATTTTGTTGGTGCGGAAAAAGAACTGCGTAAAGCGTTAGCAGATGTGGATAAAGACGAACTAGCATTCACTACAACGACGACAAAATGGAATTTTAATCCTCCGGCCTCACCCCACATGGGCGGTGCATGGGAGCGACTGGTACGCTCTATTAAAACAATCTTATACCAAATTATGCCTTCAAGGTCACCCACCGATAAGCTTCTATGTAGTATGTTGATAGAAGTGGAAAATATTATTAACTCTCGGCCATTAGCCTACGTCCCTATTGATGCATTTTCTAGTAGGAAGCTCCTCAGGGATGAAACCTATGTCGGTTTGTAACGATACTGGAATATTACTCAAACAAACGTGGCTTATGTCACAACAATATGCCAACATTTTCTGGAAAAAGTGGCTTACTGAATATCTACCTTCGTTAACATGTAGGTCAAAATGGCATGATCGTTCAAAACCTTTAAGTCAGGGGGATTTAGTGATAATTGTTGACTCTTCACTTCCTAGTAACGTCTGGCTTCGTGGAAAAGTCTTAGAGACTAGATTGGCAAGTGATGGTCAGGTACGAAGTGCAAAGGTGCTCACTCAACATGGAATCCTGGAAAGACCTGCAACAAAGTTGGCGATTTTGGAAGTTGCTCCACAACAAGAGTCTGGCTACGAAGAATCTTCTTACCATACTGAGGGGGGAATGTTAACGCCACAACCAAAATCTCCATGATTTTATCTGGCAATACCTTATTGTTAGTTCTAAATACTTATACTTTTTCTAAATGTAACTCTGATAAACTTAACGATAAAAACAGCTTACGTCGCCATGTTTAAGCCTTCACCATTTTGAATTCATTCTAACTTTTTGCGTAAAAAGAAGGCTTAAGCACTGGCTCGGAAAGCTACCAAATTTGTATATATAGATCTAGTGGTTTTCATACCAAAAAGTATGTAACCTGAATATTTTTACTTTTCCTTTAAAGTTGTACAATGAATTAAGTATTTTCATTTACTTAGGAATTTTAATAAATTTGCCATTACACTTATTAGTTTAATAAATCAAGTATTTTATAAAACTTGTGTATTTGGTTTTTATTCAAAATCCCCGTGGAAGTCACTAGACATCGCTTCGGCTGGCGTGTCGCTAACAAAAACTATGAATCAATAAATATTATTACGTGAACTAATTGTGTTTCAATCCCACATTAATTTTTACAACAACACCCGTAACATTTACAGTTCAAATCCTCAACAATTACGCTGCTTTAATTTTATTCACCTTACACAGGAAGATCCCTTGCGATATCCTTTTGCGATATAAAATCTAACTCTGTAGGTCATGATGGAATGCACCCCAAGTTTATTAAACTTACACTTCCATACACTCTGCTATATTTTACACATTTATTTAATGCCATTGTTACATCCTCTACATATCCAACTATATGGAAACATGCCAAAATTATACCCATCCCTAAAGCCGACAAGAGCTATCGACCTATAGCAATTTTGCCTTTTTTGTCAATAGTTTTCGAAAAATTAGCTCATTGGCAAATAAGCTCATATTTGTATATCAACTCTTTACTAAATTGCAGGCAGTCTGGATTTAAGCCAAAATATAGCTGTATATCGACTTTAATTGATGTATCGGAGGAAATAAGACGCGAGATGAATAGACGCGATGTTATATCTTTTCTTATACTGCTTGATCACTCCAAAGCTTTTGACACTGTTCATCACTGTGTTCTTTTTTTCAAACTTGGTCACATGTGTAAATTTTCAACAACTGCTTTGAAGCTTATGAAATCATATCTCAGTGACAGGAGTCAAAGGGTTTACCATAATTCGAAAATATCCAGTTCTTGCTTAATGCCCAGGGGAGTACCACGGAGCTCTATACTCGGTCCATTATTGTACTCTATTTACTCAAATGATCTACCTTTACAACTTGATCATTGTAAAATTCAAATGTATGCTGATGATGTGCAACTGTATATTAGCTGTAATGCAACTGATGCTGCTAACTGTATAGAACTGATAAATGAGGACCTAACCCGAATTCATCAATGGGCATCAGCAAATGGCCTCAGCTTAAACCCAAAAAAAAAAAAAACCTATGATCATTGGTAAGTCAAAGTGTATACCAGCCTCCTTACCACCACTAAAACTAGATAATGAGGTAATTAATTTTATTGATACTGCAAGGAACCTTGGTGTCATTTTTAACAAAGAACTTGATTGGTCAGATTACATTAAGTCAAACTGTGGTAAGATATTTGCTATGTTAAGAAATCTTTGGATGTTCCAGTACTATACTCCAGATCATATTCGAATGCTTCTTGCCAAAACATATTTGTTGCCCACTCTAATGTATGGATGCGAACTTTTTTCTAATTGTGATGCTGTGAGTAAACGTAGGCTTAATATTGCATATAACAATATTGCCAGATATATCTTTGGGAAAACAAGAAGTTGCAGCATTTCACGATATGCAGTACAAATTTACAATATGACATTTAGAAACTTATTAAAATGCCGAACACTTTTGATGCTGCATAAAATAATATATACAAAACAACCTGAATACCTTTATCAAAGGATTTCATTCTCGAGGTCAAGCAGACGCAACAGAGTAAATAACTTCAGATATGATAAGGCAATTTCTGAGCGACATTTCTTTGTAACTTCAATACGTCTTTGGAACCAACTTCCCTATCAAATTCAAAATATAAGCAATGCAAGACAGTTTAAATCTGCCATTTTTAAATTTTTAATTATTATAAATTTTTGTTTTTATGTTTTGTTCCCTCCTTTTTTATTTTTATTATGTTTTTTAATATTAATATTGATAAAATTATTTTTTGTGCTATGTGTCATTATTATATTCTTTTATTCTTTTTTTTTACAAACAATGTATACCAAATCTCTACCCAACACTGTAATATAAGACTTGTTCTTGTTGTATTGTATTCATATATTAAATAAATAAAATAAATAAAAACTAAATAAAATAAATGTTGAATATTTGCTTTAGATTTTTTTTAATTCTATTTTTAAATTAAAAAATATTACGAATTTTGCACGAAAAAAAATTTTTTTCTCCATTAATTTTTGAATAATTCCAAAACGATAAGGGATAGAGAAAAATTTTATGTGACTAAAATAAATACAATTTTGTTACACATCTTCTAGTGTTTTATTTTTGAAAATAAGATGACTGGTTCTCGAGTTAGCACGAAATATGTCTCCGTACCTGACTAATTTAAGGGAAAAAATTTGCCACGCCGATAAAAAAAAATCCCGATCTGAAAGAAAAAAACCGAAAACCGGATTTGAGTTCAGCGCATCAAAATCCATATAGTTTAAATTAACGGGAAGACAAAAAATAATTTTTTGTAGAGCAGTGTTATTGAACTATTTGTTTGAATTAGTTATGTTTATTTAAGTATTTAATAGAAAACACGGCCTTGTCGTGAAATAACTATTAGTAGATAAGGCAGTGTGTGGCCTTGGCGGCTTGCAGACCCAACTGAACGCAGCTCTTTTGACATTTGGGCAAACACAACACCTCTCAGCCAATGCAAATGACAGATGCAGCACCACGCCGATTATTTTGGTGTATGATGTGTTTGTTGATGTGAATTTGTGTGTATGTGCAGCCAGCATGAAGAGTATATAAGGCAGCGTTGCCACTATTGGTCTTTTCCGACCAAAATGGTCGGACATTAATGGTATTGGTCGGGTGGTCGGGCTAAACGTTATTTTGGTCTGTTAAGGAAAATGAACCATTCATTTTAAGATATTTAAAATACTGGTCGCTATTGAATTTATCTGAAAAAAATGTTTTTTTGGATCTACTCTTGCATTGCGAGCTATAACTCTCTGCCTTATATTCCGTTTTAGCCCATTTTTAATGCCAAATAAACCTTGTGTATAAGAAATATTCTGACGAAATTTGAAAGCCCTAGGTATTTCGGTCCGACCTTTATCGTGCTTTCAGCAGACGGACAGATGGATGGACATAGGTAGATCGTCATAAAATGAAATCTCAATTCAGAATATATGTATATGCAATATGGAATATAAAATGCATATTTCGATGTGTTACAAACGAAATGACAAAATGAATATAACCCCACCATTATACACTAAAAAATAATAACTTTTTTTTTATTATAAAAAGTATTTTATTTCCATTTTAAAATGTTTGAACTAAATATCTATAATTCTGAGCTATTCCCTCTGTAACTGATTTGTAGTTCATCCTTTGTACTATTGTAGTGTAACATTTCTAGTACGTAACGACGTTTATAATTATTTTCTGTACTTAAAACTATTGTATTTTCAAAATCCGGATCATGATTAAAATTTAAACAATGATTAACATCTAATTTGTTTTTTGTGAAACATTATTTATTTATTTCTGATCAGATCTATGTCCTGCAATTCTAGTTTTAAATTTATTCTTGGTTGTAAGTACCTATATATACTTTATTGCAGGTTTAACTACTATTACCCTAACATGGAATTTAATATACTACATTAGATCTTTTAAAATTATCAATTATGTCCTTTGTCTTACTAAATAAGTTACCTAGTGTACTGTACGTTTTATGAGTCATTTTATATCTGCCATTATCAAAAATGCTTGATCTTTCTAATCGTTCTGACACTATAGGTACATAAATTAATGATTTAAAAATACTTTTCGATCTTTATATTACCCAATAAAACTATTAGTTATTATCCTAGGAAAATTATTAGCCTCCAATATATCTACGATTTTCTTCTTATTCTCCTCCTTTCTTAATATCCTTAATATTTTGTAATAATTTTTGTTTTTTTTTTTTTGCTAACTTTCCGATACATGTATCTAATAAAATCATAACAATATCTACTATAACTGGAGAAAGTCCTTTCTGCTGTACATATATTTTATTATCATATCTTAAATATCTATTGTCCGTAATACAAAATTTTAGAATACGTAAAAATAGATTCTATTCAATATTCGTATGTTCCCTTATCATACCCCATTTATCTTCGATAATACAAAAAGCTAAGTCTATGGGAATAGTAGGAAAAAGTGATACAACATCTAATGAAATCAATTTTTCATTGATAAACATGATAGAAAAAACTGCAAAAAGCAGTTAGTACAAAGCCTTCGACCAAAAAGTAATGCGTGCAAGTTTTCAGAATCATATACATATCTAAATTTGTTAGTTTTATTAAGTTTTTAATTTTGAATATACCGAAAATTACACTGTGCGGTATAAATTTTCGTACATTTTGATCTATGACTCCCTTGTGTAATTTATAAATTTGTGTGTTTTGAGGGGAAACATATTTTTTTTACTCAGGAAATATACATTCGAAATTTTAATGGCTCTACGTTAATGAGTTTGGACACAACTTCATTTTATTTGATGTTGAAAGGACATGGTTTTTTAACCTACTCTTGCATTACGAATTATAATTCTCTTCCTTATATTCCGATTTAGCTAATTTTCAATACCAAACATACCTAGTATATAAGAAATATTCGGACATATGGACGAACATAGCTAGATCGTCATAAAATGAAACCAAGACTCAGAAAATATATACTTTACGTTGTCTAAAAGGGATATTTCGATGTGTTACAAACGGAATGACAAAATGAATATACCTCCATAATTTTTTTGCTGGCGGGTATAAAAATCCAATACTTTTATGTGTGCCTTAAATTTAACTAAAGGCCTCATTCGCTGAGCGTTGCTGCATCCGTACTGTAAGCACTAGAGATGTAACAAATATCAATTTTTAAGTATTCCCGAATGCCGATGCGAATTTTTAAAGCCGGTATTCGCGAATGCGAATGTTCAGTCAAAAATTTGCCTACATATACATACATATATATTTAGTGGGATTTTTACAACTGTATTTTGCTGTATGAGTTACGCACACTTTTATTATCGTTTGCATCTATTAGCTTTATAAATTTAAAAATTGTTATAAAAAATTTAATTTTCTGTTTATTACTTTTTGAATCTCACACATTTCAATTGACTAGACGCAAACAAATTTTCAATATTTAGTAGGCAATATTTTATTACGAAAAGAAATTTTGTTTGGTATTAAGGTCTTAAGTTGACCTAAGTTTTTGTGTCCGATGCCTTTGAAACATTTAATATTCTACAAACGGCATAAGTCAACTTACGTCTTTTATCAACAAACAAAACAAAAAAGTCTAATCATATGAATCGCAATACTCAATTGAACGAATGAAGTTGCATTTCTCTGAATTGGGTTAACATTATTAAATATCAGTTAGCAATTTATAATTATAATTAACAATAAGTGTTGTGCAATGAGTTTAGGTTTAACAAATCCTGGAAACCACAGTAAGTGTATTATATTTTGTAATAGTAAGTAATATGAATTGAGAATTTAAACTTTTTATGAGGAATGGCTCAATTTGTTTCTGTTGCTGCAAATACAGCTTTAACTGAGTCCTCGCGAGTTCTATCGCTTTTTTCACCTATGCCAAACACTTTCAATTCTGATGATAGCGTTATGGGTATGCATTTTGTACCAGAAGAAGAAACCAGTGTAAGCGAAACAAATACAGTTGAAACTAGTCCATCAGCTCAATAATAAATAATGGAGATAATGGTAAGCAGTGTTCCAGGCGCATACGGAAAGAAATAACTAAAACAAATTCATAGCGGCAAAAGTTATGTAAGTGTCAGCGGAAAAGTATTTTTGACGAATACTGGTTTATTGGGAATCACGATAAAAAGGTAACTTTCATTGCAAACCTTATAAATGCTAAAGAAAAAGAAATTTCTCGCAAAAGAAAAGCTGACAGTTAAAAATATAGGAAAGTAACCTGCGAATATTTTCTATAAGTAAATGGTACAAGAGTTTCTGTGTTGAAGGGTTGTTTCAGTAGAACTTTAGACGAAACAGAAAAGTTCATATCAAATGTCATTAAAAATAAAATTCTTAACATCCAGCACTACTAGGGACGATCCAAGAGGAAAAAAATCTCCGAAAAACAAAAAGTGCCAGAAGGAACTTAATGAGGTACGGGCTCACATAATATCATTTCCGAGATATGAAAGTCATTACACCAGACAAATGACAAGAACTTTTTACCTTCGTATTTAATTTTGCGCATTATGTACGACTTATACAAAGAAGGACGAGAAAATTTTGTTGGCCGTTCAATTTATGGAAACAAAAAGTGGACACCTGTTATAAGTGCGACATCCTTCAAATGCGTGCTCAAGTTTCTGCCACTCAAGAAGAAAAACAAGAAGCAGAAATTGACCTCCTAAACCACCAAGAGCAGGCTACTGCAGCGTATGATGCCAAAAAACAGGTAAGCTTGCTGCACAATACAAAGCTCTAACGAAATTCTTCAGTTTTGCTTTACAGCAATGCATGCCAACCCCATTTGTTGGATCGTTAGTGAACCTTTAACTTAACAATGCACGATAATGCTACTATATGTGGCAAGAAGTTCTAGCAACTAGAGGGGGATGCGAAATAGCGTCCTGCTTATATGCTCATTTAAAGAAGATACCTGGTAGCGTTTCTGAGGTGACATTTTTCTTAGACACATGTGGGGGGGGCAAAACAAAAACAGTCACGTGGCCACAATGTTTTTACTGGCTCAGGTTGAGTTAAACCACAAGTCCCTTGTTCCGGGACATACGCACATGGAATGCGGCGTAGATCATTCTATGATTGAAAAAAAAAAAAAAACACCAGTTTATAACCCCCATGATTGGTAGCAGTTGGTAAGAACAACAGGCCTTAAAAAGAAATTCCACGTACACGAAATGCAGCAGGAAAAATTTTTAGATCTTGCAGCTTTGTTGAAGTCAGTTTTAATTTGCAGAAAAAGTACTTTAAATGAAAATTATCTTGGCATAGTGTACAATGGCTCAAATACCAGCAGAATGGCTTAGTGAGTTACTAAAACAGTTCGAACGATTCCGAAGATTTCAAGATTTTAAGCTTCCTTAAGAGAGAAAAAAATAAAAATCTAAAAAATTATTATTAAAATATATAAAACTTTGGTCCCGATATCTGAGGAGAAAAAAAGGGACTTGTGCTCTCTTTTAAGCTGGATACCACATGGGTTCCAAAGTTTTTATAAAAATTTACCAACTTCCTCCACCACTGTAAATGATGATCCTGATTTGGTAGATGAAGAAGAGGAAATAGAGACAACTTAAAGTTGTTATTTTGTTTTTTTTTTATTACTTCATAATTATTACATTATTCTTATTATTTAACTACAGTTTATGGGCCGTATTCATAAAAAATATTTTAGGTTTATTGAAGGCCTATTTGACAAATTTCTCTACAACATCTGTAAAATAAGCCTTTAATAAACCTAAAATATTTTTTTATAATAAGTAATTGTTTTGGCAAATATATATATACTAAAAAAGCCCGGCGCGCGTTGCTACGCCCTTTAATGAATGAAAATGCATTCTGAATTTAAATTGAATATCAAGTGCAAAAAGCTAAATATTATAACTTTTTTTAATGGACGTGGCACTGCCCACTTTTCTAATCACGAGACTGTATAGTCATGACAGCTCAATAAGTGCGCAAAGTTTCAGAAAAATCGGTCTAGTGCAAAAACCTAAACATTATAATTTTTTTATGGGCGTGGCACTGCCCACCTTTCTAATCACGAAATTGCAAAGTCATAACAGCTCAATATGTGTGCAAAGTTTCGGAAGAATCGGTCCAGTGCAAGTACTTCAAAATTATAATTTTTTTATGGGCGTGGCCCTGCCCACTTTTCTTATCACGAAATTGTAAAGTCATGACAGCTCAATATGAGTGCAAAGTTTCAGAATAATCAGTCCAGTGCAAGTACCTCAAAGTGATACCTTTTTTTTATGGGCGTGGCACTGCCCACTTTTCTAATCACGAAATTATACAGTCATGACAGCTCAATATGTGTGCAAAGTTTCAGAATAATCAGCCCAGTGCAAGAACCTTAATATTATAACTATTTTATGGGCGTGGCCCCGCCCACTTTTCTTATCACGAAATTATAAAGTCATGACAGCTCAATATGTGTGCAAAGTTTCAGAAAAATCGGTCAAGTGCAAGTAGCTAGCTCGCCACTTTTTTCCACACATAAACACTCCCTGGAATGTGTACAACAACTTTCCAAAGTTTGAGTCCGATCGGTTTTACACTTTCGGAGTCTATAGCTAACACACACACACAGAGCTTCACTTTTATATATATAGACTAGAAAAGCCCTGCGCGCGTTGCTACGCCCCTTAATGAATAAAAATGCATTCTGAATTTCAATTAAATATCAAGTGCAAAAAGATAAAAATTATAACTTTTTTAATGGGCGTGGCACTGCCCACTTTTCTAATCACGAAACTGTATAGTCATAACAGCTCAATATGTGTGTGCAAAGTTTCAGAAAAATCTGAAAATTATAACTTTTTTATGGGTGTGGCCCTGCCCACTTTTCTAATCAAGAAATTGTATAGTCATGACAACCCAATATGTGTGCAAAGTTTTAGAAAAATCGGTCTAGTGCAAGTAGCTAAAAATTATAACTTATTTTTTATAGGCATGGCACTGCCCACTTTTCTAATCACGAAATTGTATAATCATGAGAGCTCAATATGTGCGTGTGCAAAGTTTCAGAAAAATTGGTGAAGTTCAAGTAGCTGAAAATAATAACTTTTTTAATGAGCGTGGCACTGCCCACTTTTCTAATCACGAAACTGTATAGTCATTACAGCGCAATATGTGTGCAAAGTTTCAGAAAAATCGGTGAAGTTCAAGTGGCTGAAGATGATAACTTTTTTATGGGTGTGGCCCTGCCCACTTTTCTAATCAAGAAATTGTATAGTCATGACAATTCAATATTTGTGCAATGTTTCAGAAAAATCGGTCTAGTGCAAGTAGCTAAAAATTATAACTTATTTTTTATAGGCGTGGCACTGCCCACTTTTCTAATCACGAAATTGTATAATCATGAGAGCTCAATATGTGTGCAAAGTTTCAGAAAAATCGGTGAAGTTCAAGTAGCTGAAAATAATATTTTTTTTAATGGGCGTGGCACTGCCCACTTTTCTAATCACGAAACTGTATAGTCATGAGAGCTCAATATGTGTGCAAAGTTTCAGAGAAATCGGTGAAGTGCAAGTGGCTGAAAATAATAACTTTTTTATGGGTGTGGCCCTGCCCACTTTTCTAATCAAGAAATTGTATAGTCAGACAACTCAATATGTGTGCAAAGTTTCAGAAAAATCGGTCTAGTGCAAGTAGCTAAAAATGCTAACTTATTTTTTATAGGCGTGGCACTGCCCACTTTTCTAATCACGAAATTGTATAATCATGAGAGCTCAATATGTGTGTGTGCAAAGTTTCAGAAAAATTGGTGAAGTTCAAGTAGCTGAAAATAATAATTTTTTTAATGAGCGTGGCACTGCCCACTTTTCTAATCACGAAACTATATAGTCATTACAGCGCAATATGTGTGCAAAGTTTCAGAAAAATCGGTGAAGTGCAAGTGGCTGAAAATGATAACTTTTTTATGGGTGTGGCCCTGCCCACTTTTCTAATCAAGAAATTGTATAGTCATGACAACCCAATATGTGTGCAAAGTTTCAGAATAATCAGCCCAGTGCAAGAACCTTAATATTATAACTATTTTATGGGCGTGGCCCCGCCCACTTTTCTTATCACGAAATTATAAAGTCATGACAGCTCAATATGTGTGCAAAGTTTCAGAAAAATCGGTCAAGTGCAAGTAGCTAGCTCGCCACTTTTTTCCACACATAAACACTCCCTGGAATGTGTACAACAACTTGCCAAAGTTTGAGTCCGATTGGTTTTACAGTTTGGGAGGCTATAGCTAACACACACACACAGAGTTTCACTTTTATATTATAAACTAGCCAATCCCGGCGCGCGTTGCTACGCCCCTTCATGAATTTTAATCGCATTCTAAATTTTAATCGAATATCAAGTGCAAGGCTAAAAACTATAACTTTTTCTTTATGAGCGTGGCACTGCCCACTTTTCTAATTACGAAACTGTATAGTCATGACAGCTCAATAAGTGTGCAAAGTTTCAGAAAAATCGGTCCAGTGTAAGTACCTCAAAATGATACCTTTTTTTATGGGCGTGGCCCTGCCCACTTTTCTAAATACGAAACTGTATAGTCATGACAACTCAATATGTGTGCAAAGTTTCAGAAAAATCGGGCCAGTGCAAGTACCCCAAAATGATACCTTTTTTTTAATGGGCGTGGCACTGCCCACTTTTCTAATGACGAAAGTGTAAAGTCATGACAGCTCAGTATGTTTGCAAAGTTTCAGAAAATTCGGTCCAGTGCAAGTAGCTAAAAGTGATAACTAATTTCTTATGGGCATGGCCCCGCTCATTTTTTCAATCACGAAATTATAAAGCCATGACAGCTCTTATGTGTGCAAAGTTTCAGAAAAATCGGTCCAGTGCAAGTACCTCAAAATTAAAACTTTTTTAGGGGCGTGGCCCCGCCCACTTTTCTTATCACGAAATTATTTAGTCATGACAGCTCGATATGTGTGCAAAGTTTCAGAAAAATCGGTCAAGTGCAAGTAGCTAAAACTGATAACTAATTTTTTATGGGCGTGGCTCCGCCCACTTTTTTCACCCATAAACACTCCCTGGTATGTGTACAACAACTTACCAAAGTTTGAGTCCGATCGGTTTTACAGTTTCGGAGTCTATAGCTAACACACACACACACACACAGAGTTTCATTTTTATATATATAGATAGATATATAGATATACATATTTCAAACATCCCTCTAAGCGCGTAAGATGGATCATTAGACTACCTAAAAATTGCATATTTAAAATAATTGTAACCCGTGTGTTATATACACTACTAAGATATTACAAAATATTTTAATTGTTTCAATTTAAAGTTAATTGAGCAATTAAAATAAGTGTTCACACATACTCAATTTATCTTACTCCATTAGCATTTGATGGCTGTAAAAAAACAATGTATTTATACCAAATCAAATAATACCTTCTCTTCAGTTTTCTTCCTGTTCATAAAATATATTTACATCAAATTATTTACATTGACTACCTTATATTACGAACAATCAAAAAACGTATACCCTATATATCGAACGCAGGGCAAGAACTCCAAAAAAAATAAACGCTCAAAATAAAACAATTAAAAAAATTGTGTAAATATTTACATATATGTATGTAATTAAAAAATATATAAAAGAGAACCTAAAACGGTAAAATACAGTTTGTTTTTTAATAAATACTCATTTGATATTTGTGTATGCGCTGATGCCGAAAGCATTTTAGTGCGTTTTTTATCAGGTTGTTAAGAGTTTAAGCGTAAAATAAGAATGGGAAACAGAAAAAGAATTTCTTTAAGTAAATAATATAAAAATTTTCGATAAGTGTCACCGAAAATATGTAGTTGAAAGATGTATCAGTTAATTTCCGAAGCATGTCATATGACTCCATAAAATACAATTCTCCAATATCTGGAAGAAACAACCAATATAACAACGATATAAAACACACAAAATTGAACAATCCAGAAGATCGAAACAGACAAAGTTAAAACGCAAATCAGATTTCAATTTAACTTACTTAGGATTTACGGATGAAGAACATTCTGAAGACAGTTTATTACTAAATGAAGCAACTCATCCGAAATTTCTGTCAGTTGGGATGAATAAGAAGATGAGTCTAGTAAAACGGATGTTACGAACCGAATACAACGAATACAACAAAAACTACTACATAAAATACTACACACACTCCACCACAAGAAGAATTTACGAGAATCAGGTGTTTACTCCCATTTTGCCCACCGAACCATGTCGCAGCAGCATCCGCTATTAAATTCTTCCGCGGCCCAAAAACTCACATGACCTTACTCTTATCACCTTATTCTTCCATCATTCCACAATTCAATAACTACAAAAAATTCATGTTAAATTTACGTAATTACAAAATTTATTAAAAATAAAAGAAAACATTTAATAATTAATAATGAAAATAATAATCAAAAATAAAAACAATAATATTAAAAAAAATTTATTTCAAAATAACAATAATAATATTAAAAATAATAATTTTCATTATAATGGTAGAATAATAATAATAGTAATAATGATAATAATAATAATAATAATATTTACCAATATATATATATAGTACAATAATTTACATACATATATACACAATTACGTTATTAAATTCCCTCAATTTTATTCAGTTATAGTCGACTTATTTATTTTATTCATTCTAATCCTCTCTAGCGCTCAAGTTTCTATTTCGTAGATTTTCCATCATTCAATAACCAATGTTTCCTACAATTTAAAGAGCTCCCTAAATTCTATATTTTTTTATGTTGAATTTCTAAATTTTTATTATTTTTTTTTTTCAGATTTGGACGGCTACCGAGGGTCAGAAGTAACTAAATAAAGCAAAACTAAGAAACACACACACGAACACTAACATTAAACATTACACTTAAAATTTCTGTTTACACAGAACACAAACTACACTTAACACTTATTTATCATTTTTTTTGCACGTTTTAAAAAAAAAAACAAATTTTACTTTCACATTAACTTAAAAATAACTAACAATTTTTGTTCAAATATGTAGCTTATAAAAATAAAGGTAATCAACAATTTATCCAAATATATTTTCCCCCGTCAAACGCTCCTTTTCGTCTTATTTCAAATTCTATCTCTTCTTCTCTTCACACATTCTCACTAGCCACAATAAAAAGCTTCTGTTCACATTTAAATTTATTCCTTCGCTCTGAGTAGGGCCGCGATTTGGGACATACCACAGAAATGAAATTTCAATATATATATAAAAGATTACCTGGCTTATATTTAACTATTTAATTTTGAGTTAAGTGAAAAAAAATAAAAACACTTGTTCTTGGTGGTGGAAAAATAAAAACTGTCTTTTAATTTATTCATTGTTTTCTTATATACTAATTTTTAGTTTACTACTGCATTTTCATTGTTGGAAATGCAGGTAAACAGTTATTGGTAAACAATTATTTGGAAATTAAAAGTAGATTAATTATTGGTAAACAATTCTTTGGAAAAATGCAAATTGGTAAATAATTAGTTGAAAAATAAAAGTTTATAAATAAAACAAAAACAAACAAAAAACAAGTAAGAGCGCTATATTTGGCCGTGCCGAATCTTATATACCCTTCACAACGTGTAGTCATGCAATAACAGTAGTTCGTGACACCATTCATCCCATATGAAATACGTACATACATATAAAAACATACATATATAAAAACATCCCATTGTAAAATTAAAATTCACGTATGTATGTTAAAAAAACAAAAAAAAAATAAAAAAAAAATTTAAAAAAAAAATTTAAAAAAAAATTAAAAAAAAAAAATTAAAAAAAAAATTAAAAAAAAATTATTGTATATATAATATATAATATATATAAAACAAAAATAAAAAAAAATTAAAAAAAAAAATAAAAAAAAATAATAATAAAAATATAAATAATATATTAAATAAAAAAAAAAAAAAAAATAAAAAAAAAATTAAAAAAAAAAATTTTAAAAAAATTAAAAAAAAAATTTTTTTTGGCTCAGCTGGGATTCGATGCCACGTTTTCTCTAACCAGTATACACGTTTGTATGTATGTATGTTGTTGTTGTAATGTTGTTTTTGTGAATAAAAAATCGAGGTGGTCGTGGGTTTTTGCTCATATCTCAGTTGTTTATGTACCGATGTTTCTGATTTTCAATACCGTTCTACTCCCGAATATTTCTGATATTTTAATACCTCACTCGAGTCCAAGCGATGTCGGGGGGCTTCAAAAAGTTGATTTCAACATACACACGGACAGACGGTCAGACGGACAGACTGACAGGGCTTAATCGACTCCCCTATTCATAAGCTTTCAAAAAATATATACTTTATGGGGTCGGAAATCAAAATTGTAGAAATTTCACACGGAATGACAAACCTATATATACCCTTTTTAACTGTGTGACGGGTATAAAAATATAAAGCTGAAATATGACACTGCATTTCTGTTTCCGGAAATGCAGTCAAATAAAATTTATGATTATATTAAACGGCGGCCGTAGTGGAAGGTACTATAACACCTCCACCACTTGTTTGAGGCTCCGACGAAATTATATTATTGTTATTGGATTATTTATAGTGGTTTAATTTTTCAACTGTACATTTGGAATATATGCTTGTCTGTTCTTAATGAAATATACAAAAATAACTAAGATACATATTGGCACAATAATCGAGATATCTATGCCAAAACCGATTATTTTTGAATTCTTATCTTTATACAATACTTGTTTTAGTGTTTCTTCGTATTCTATTTGTTTTAGATATAAGGACTCAATTTTGATGTCTGCTAAAGTTGTATTACTATCTTCTTTGATTTTTGTTACAAGGTTTGGTAGGATAAATTTGTCATGTAATTTTATTTTAACATTTGCATAAGTTTTATTTAATATATTAATTTCACAATTTTCAAATTTGATTAGATAGTTTCCGATAATTTTTAATTTGGCTTTGTTACAATTATGGGAGATCTTATTATTAAAGTGTTTAAGAACTAATATTTCCGGAGTGACTTCAACTATTTCTTGTTTGTTCAGCGTTCGCATTTTGCAATTAGCTTCCTCAAAATTTAATATATTATTCAAACAATTGTCATTGATTTGTATTAGATTTTTCTTTAAATTATCTTTAATGTATGTACTATAAATATTGTTTTCCGAATCTATGAGCACATCGGATTTGTTAAGCTCTATCGATTTGTTATTATTGTTAGGGATTGGTATGAATGTTACCGTGGATAATCGTTCCTTTGATAATCGCGGTATGGAAAGAATTAGGATAATGTTGTTTTCGTGGAATGCCACAGCTACTTTAATCTTGGTGTAACTGTCAAAGTCTGTGATTAGGTCAAGTTCAGTCTGGGTTAGGATATCTGTAGGTATGATTCCTAATTTGCTGGAGAACATAATTTGTCCGATGTCATCTATGTTTTGCCTCAAAAGTGAGATGTCGTTGTTAATTTGATATATATGTTCCATGAACGTAATCTCGTTTTCTATGGTCAAAATTTTATTTCCTAATATATTTTTGAATCTATTTAAGTAGTTTCCGATAGTGTTCTGCTGATAATTGATATGATTGGTGATATTCCGGATTTGAGAGTTCATGATGTTGCTTACGTATGTTAGGTTGTTTACTTTGTCTGTTAAACTTTCGTCGTTTGTCTGTAATATTCTAAGAGTTTTATTTATCTATTCCTCATCATCGTTGTCCATTGTACCTGTGACTATTTTCAAACCTTTACCCAAAATGTTCAAGAGAGCCCGCTTTTTTCGGAAGTGTGGGTTGAGGTTTTCTATTTTGGCTATCAGTAAGATAAAATTCTTGTTTATTGTATCCAGTAAACTTTTCGATTCAGTACTCGATGTCTGTAGGATGTCGATGTTGGTTTTGATTATTTCTAACGTCCGTTCGTATTCTGTTGTGTTTATTATGTGCAGTATCTTGATGAAGTGTTCAATAATTTTGATTTCCCCTGTTTTGATTGGTATGTAACCGTTATTGTTCGAAAGGTCCTGCACGTCGAACGTTTGGGCCCCGACGGTCGTAATAAGTGAAATTATTATTATGATCCATTTACTCATCTAAAAAAAAAAATATATATATGTATAGTTATCTAATTCTTGCTCTGATTTTCGGGTTATTTTTATCTTGGTATTTCCTCCGTGGTTTTACATGTGTCTTATAATATTTATGTCCTGTTTTCGTGTTTTCTATGTGATCCTCATCGATTTTCCTGGATTCTATCTTCTTATACTTCCTATGATTTTTACCCCCTCAGATTTCACTTATGTAATTAGTGCCTTCCTCTATTTCTATATCGGTCCTATTCTTGTTGAGTTTATTTATATAATTTTGTTTCTTTCTTAATATTAAATCATGTATTTTGGGATATTCTTCCTATTTTACTTTACCGTTTACGAAATCCATTAGTTTGAGTTGTGTGGTGCTGTGAATAGTGTTGTTATAAAATCCTATGATGCGTGATATTTTCTCCTCTGTTGTCTCAGTTTTAGATTGTTCGTCGTGTCGTAGTAGTCTCAAGTGTTCGTTCAACGTGTTGTGGAGTCATTCGATGTCCGCGTAAGATGAATGGTTGCTGTTAGAAGTGTAATGTATATTAATGTTCTCTTTCCTAAAATATTCCTGCATCAGAATGGCTTTGAACCCTAACTCGTTGTCAACGACAATTCTTTCTACTTTTCCAAATGTGCTAGTATATTGTATCAATTTTGCCTTAAATTCCACCCATGATCTTCCATTAATTTTGTATGCTATAGCATGCTTTGTAAACTTATCGATCTTAGTTAGGTATAATTGTTTTTCTAAGGTATAGAATACGTCTAGATGCAGTATTTCCCTGGGTTTCGTGGGTGTCTCCGTTATTTTGTAGGGTAGTCTAGGTTGTCTTCTGTCGTACTTTTCCAGTGTACACACTTCGCAATTGTTCACAAACTGAGTTGTCCTTAACTTAAGTTTAGGATTATAGATTTTTGTTTTTAATTCTTCAAATACTGATTGAATGCCTCTGTGGTTCTTGCTTAAATGTTCTTCTTCAATAATTTTCGTTAATTCAAGTTCATTTTCTACGTTGTCTAGTTTTCTAAAACACCTAATTAATTTAAACCCGCTATTATTTGAGAAGAATTCTCTATAAGTATTTCTAAAAATGTCGTAAAATTCATCATCTATCAAGACAGCGTTCATTTGGGTTGGATGACAGTGAGTTTTAAGGATCGTAATTGCATATTCTTTATCTAGTTCTTTAATTGTTATTGTTTTCCTAATATTATTAAAAACGGTTTCGCTTTTAATCCGTGCTGAGCCGGAAAAATTCTTTTTTATGATCATTTGGTTTTTGAATAAATTTATGGGAGAATTACTCTCTGTTAAGTTTGGGGGGGTAATTTCTAATGAATTGATGTTGGCAGATTATTTTTCGATTCTTGATAATGCGTCCGCATTGCCGTTCTTTGTTCCCCTCTTGTATTTAATTTCATAGTCGAATTCTGCTAGTTTTAACCTCCATCTGACTAATTTTGAAATTGGTTCTTTAATTGAAAAGAGCCATGTTATTGGCTTGTGGTCCGTTTCGATTATGAATTTGTTTCCAAAAAGATATGGCCGAAAGTATTTCGTGGCCCAAATGATTGCTAATAGTTCCTTTTCTATTGTACTGTAATTGATCTCATGTTCATTCATAGCATAACATATCGGATGGTTTTCCTGTGAAAGTACGGCTCCAAGTGCAAAATTACTGGCGTCTGTTGTTAAAGTTAACTTCTTTGTGAAATCAGGATATGTCAGGATTGGGTCATATGTTAAAAGAGTTTTTAGTGTGTTAAAACTTTCCTGATATTCTGGGTTGGATATGTTTATTTTTGCGTCTTTCTTAAGACATTTTGTCAAGGGTTTAGCTATTAGTGAATAATGCTTTATGAATTTATGGTAGTAGCCCGTTAAACCAAGGAATTGCTTAATTTGCTTAGGTGTTCTGGGAATAGGGAAGTTGACTACACATTCTATTTTCTTCGGACTGGGTTTTATCTCCTCTATCGTCACGATATGACCGAGGAACTCTGTTTCCCTTTTTAGGAATTCGGACTTGTCGAGTTGTATTTTCAGATTGGCTTCCTGTAACCGATTAAAAATGAGTTTTATTGAATTGATGTGTTCTTGTAATGAAGTGGAAAATATTATCACGTCGTCTAAGTACACGAGACAGATTTTGTTGATATAGTCTTTAAGGACGTGATTCATTAGCCTTTGAAACGTCGCTGGGGCTGTTTTTAACCCAAACGGCATTCTTAGGAATTCATAGTGCCCTCCTTCGACGGTGAAAGCGGTCTTATGAATATCTTCCTCCTTAATTTCTATCTGGTGGAATCCCTTTGCCAAATCCAGAGTGGTGAAGTATTGACATCTACCCAGTTTGTCAAGGATTTCATCGATATTGGGAATTGGGTACCTGTCGTCTACGGTTATTTCGTTGAGTTTCCGATAATCGATGACAAGTCTCCACTTCGATTTTCCACTTGCATCGGCCTTCTACGCTACGATCCAAATGGGTGCAGAGTAAGGAGAATTGCTATGCCTAATAATTTTATTATCAAGCATCTCTTGAATTTGTGCTTGTACCTCATTTTTGTGTATGAAAGGGTGTCGGTATGATTTAGTGTGTATAGGAATATTATTTGTGGTCCTAATCTCGTGTTTTATTGCGGATGTAAAGGTCAGTTTTGTGCCTTCTTGATAAAATATATCTGAATATCTTTTTATTAGTTTTAAAAGTTCTGTTTTCTCTTCGGTATTAAGATGATTCATTCGGATTTGTTCCAATAATGGTATAGGCTCCTCTTTCCTGAATGTGCCGAAATTTTCATGATCTACCTTCTGCGTAGTCAAATTGATATTTACTGCTTTATTTTCTGTATTTAGGGTGCCTTTTCTTAGAATCTTAAAATTATTTAGGTGGGTGTCATTTAGGATTTTTATAGATCTGTTATCCGTTGTTTCGTTTTCAAAATGCATTGGTTACTTCATATTGCCAATGGTTAACTCTCTATTCTTATAGTCTATAAGTGCATTAGATGGTGCTAATATGTCATTACCTATTAGGTAAAAGTTATGGAATTTTGTTACATAAAATGGAGTGTTTCATTCAATTTGTTAGTGTTAAATTCTTCAAAAATGGGTACTATGGCTTTTTTATTTATGTAAATTTGGTGTTGAAGGGTTTTAATGAGAATTGGGTTTGTTTCAAAAATTCTTTTCGGGTGACAGATTCCTGGATTGAGAATGCAATTTTTTGCTCCTGTATCATTTATTAATTTTATAAATCCAAATTTAGTTTTGATTTTTATATATGGAAGTTTGTATCCGAGGCCGATTCCCGAAAATTTTCTGTCGTTTCTACCTTACCTATATCCATTGGTTCGGGTTGGTTTGTAAAGTTCTGTCGATTCGGATAGAATGAAGGATTTCTGGGAGTGTGATTCTGTGCTTTCATTTGTTGGGGATTCCTTTCGTAGCTTTGGAATGGTTGTTGGAAGTGATTGTTAATCGGTTGTTGGAAATTTCTTCCGTTATTGTTAAATGGTTGTTGGAAAATTCTTCTGTGGCTGTTAAATGGTTGTTGGAAATTTCTTCCGTGGCTATTAAATGGTTGTTGGGAATTTCTATGTTGTATGTTGGTCTTAGGTATGTGGTTCCCTCGTTTATTAAAGTGTATGTTAGGCTGTGTCTTATTTCCATTACTATTATCGGTATAAGCATACCCGGCTTGAAATAAAATGCCCATGGCTTCTTCTAAGTCTTCTGGATTCCTACAGAACAATACTGATTTTATGGGCTCAGGAACTTTACTTTTAAAAAGGTTTAAAGCGGTGCGTTTATTATTGATCGCGCTTTCCCTAGTTGCTTCTGTTTCCCCTAGTACGACTACCAATTTATTATTCAACCTGTGAAGTTTGTCCTTCACATCATTATAGAATTCTAATGTGTTCGTCCTAAAGGTCACACTTCGCAGTTCGTCAAAAAGCTCCTCACAAGATCGTCTGTCTCCAAAATTGTTTTGTAAAATAGTCTTAATTTCTGTCCAGGAAATCGCGTGGCAGTTGATCTCGATCGCTTGCCTCGCCTTTCCTTTGAGTTTGGATTTGATGACGTCGGAGAAAAGCAACTGGGACAGTTCGTCGTACGTGCGTAAATGCGGATATATTCTGTCGATTAGTATGGTAAAATTCTGTAAATCCATTGTATCCCCCGCGAATTCTGGTAAACTGTGTAAATATTTTAATGGGTTTATAATCAATCTGTTAACTTCAACTGGCTCTGTCATTTTTAAGAGAAGAATTTGCTTAAAACGCGGAACAAAAAAAAAATAAATAGATTTTTCCTATATTCTAATACGTTTTTGTCTCTTTTTTTTATTTTTTAGATATTTTCCCCTTGCCTTTATTTTTATTAGTGTTATTTTACGTGAGAACTTTCTCAAATTTTCAATGTTTTCCTCGTTTTAGGAACATAATATGATTCTCTCTACCTCAGACTCTATTTCAAATTTTTCCGATACGTTCATTTATATAGGTATATGTATATTTGTATTTTATTATTGGTATTATTCAAAAATTAATTTATGAGGATTTAAAGACTTATGAATAAGAAAGTGTATATAAAAAGATCTTACTTTGGGTTTGATGCTGTTTAATATTGGTGTTGTTGTAGTTGATTTTGTTGTTTAATTCTTCAATGCATCAGTTCCTGGCATGAATTGATTGATCTTTCGGTTTGGTGCTGCTTTGTAGTTGATCTTATTGTTTGATTCCTCAGCGCATCAGTTCCTGGCAAGAACTGATTGATCTTTCGGTTTGGTGTTGCTTTGTAGTTAATCTTGTTGTTTGATTCCTCAGCGCACCAGTTCCCGGCATGAACTGATTGATAAAAAAAATTTTTGTTTCTTTGCGTTTTTTTTTTCACTTGTTAAGGATATATCTTTATATCCTTACCACCGAGTTTTGGGGTTTTATCTTTATATCCCCTTTTTCACTTTTTAAGGATATATCTTTATATCCTTACCACCGAGTTTTGGGGTTTTATCTTTATATACCCTTTTTCACTTTTTAAGGATATATCTTTATATCCTTTTCCTTTTGAAAAATGTCTCTAAGGGTATAATCTTTTATATCCTTTTTTTTTTTGTTTACAGTCCCGTTTTTGGCATTTATATGTCAAGTATCTCTTCTCGTTATAAAAATTTTATTTTTATATTTAGTGAACAATGATACCCGGGAATCCTACCGACTGCGCCATTTAACTATTTAATTTTGAGTTAAGTGAAAAAAAATAAAAACACTTTTTCTTGGTGGTGGAAAAATAAAAACTGTCTTTTAATTTATTCATTATTTTCTTATATACTAATTTTTAGTTTACTACTGCATTTTCATTGTTGGAAATGCAGGTAAACAGTTATTGGTAAACAATTATTTGGAAACTAAAAGTAGATTAATTATTGGTAAACAATTCTTTGGAAAAATATAAATTTGTAAATAATTATTTGGAAATTAAAAGTAGATTAATTATTGGTAAACAATTCTTTGGAAAAATGCAAATTGGTAAATAATTAGTTGAGAAATAAAAGTTTATAAATAAAACAAAAACAAACAAAAAAAATATAAAGCTAAAATATAAATAAAATTTATGATTATATTAAACGGCGGCCATAGTGGAAGGTACTATAACAGCTTATCTCGTCCGTGCGGTTTTCGGTTAGTTTCAATATTGTTCCCATTTTACACACAAGATATAGCCAGCTATAAAATAACAATTACACACTTTATTAACAAAAAAACAACTACACAATTAATTGCTGGTATATACTCACGTAATCACTATTTTTTTCCAAAAAAAAAAATAATATTGATTTTATTTAATTCCCAAAATTAACATAAATTGTTAATTAAGTAATTAAAAAAAAAATTAAAACTATTTAAAATTATTTTAAATTTCCCGCACGGAACGAACATTTAATACACTATTTTACAGGTGTCTTGTCAATATTTTCTGTATCTAAATTCTAGTTCTGTTAAGGTAATATCTAGCGGTTTTCAACCATATCCTGGAAGAATCCTGTTTAATTTTTTCCTATATATTATTTTACATACATATGTAAAAAAAAAATTATCATCTACCCTATATTTTTCTCTTTCCTTTATTTCGCCCTATTAAATATTTGTATTTTCATTCATAAATACGCTTTACTACCCACTGTAGTAATTTATAATGGAAATACAACACTGACTAAACCAACTAAACACACCCAACTTATTGTACATTTAGTATAAAACACACATACATACATTCACTTTGACAAGGTAAACAAACACGGCTTTCAGACTAGGCAAGTCACTTGCGCAAGTGACTTGCGCAAGTGTTGTGTTTATAGACAAAAGGGGTAAGGTCGGGTTAAGAGGAAGAAACTTGCTCATTTTTGAGTACACACTTGCCTGTACTCGGCAAGTACGAGCAAGTTTTTGTTGAGAAACCAAAAACAAAAGAGTAATAAAAACAAACAAGAGTGCTATATTCGGCCATGCCGAATCTTATAAACCCTTCACAACGTGTTGTCATGCAACAACAATTGTTTATGTCACCATTTATCTCATATGAAATACGTACATACAAAACATACATATATAAAAACATCCCATTGTAATATTAAACATTTAGTTTACTTATGTGCTTAAAAAAAAATAAATTAAAAGAAAAATTAAAAATAAAACAATAAAAATTTGAATAAAATATAAAATAAAAAAAATTTTTTGGCTCACTCTAACCAGTATACCACGTTTGTATGTATGTGTAGATAATTGATAATTGTAGAAATTTCAAACGGAATGACAAACCTATATATACCCTTTTTCACTGTGTGAAGAGTATAATAAGTAAAAGAGAACGAAACTTGGGCAAGTCAGTTGCTGAGTCTGAACATGAAAGCAAGTTCAAAGAAAAATAAAAGAAAATAAAAAACTAACTTGAGCAAGTGACTTGCCCAATGCGAAAGGGGTAAAACCAAAGTACGTATGTATATACAAATAATATTATTTTCGTATTTTTATTTTATTTATAGAAAAATGGACAATTCGGACAACATATAATATATAGTGAAAAAATGTTTTTATGTTATATACAAAAAAAACAGAACCAGACATAAGAACAACACAGTGTCAAAACATTTAACCAGCCAGAGACGTTTTGTATGTGGCAAATATCACCCGCAACACGGAAGAAGATACTAATGAGAACAAGTAAGAGTGCTATATTCGGCCGTGCCGAATCTATTATACCCTTCACAGCGTGTAGTCATGCAATAACAGTAGTTTGTATTACCATTCATCTCATATGAAATACGTGCATACATACATATATAAAAACATCCCATTGTAAAATTAAAAATCTACGTATGTATGATAAAAAAAAAAATTAAAAATCGAGGTGGTCGTGGGTTTTTGCTCATATCTCAGTTCTTTATGTACCGATGTTTCTGATTTTTAATACCGATCTACTCCCGAATATTTCTGATATTTTAATGCCTCACCCGGGTCCAAGCGATGGGGGGGGGGGGGTGTTCTTCAAAAAGTTGATTTCAACATACACACGGACAGGCGGGCAGACTGACAGAGCTTAATCGACTCCCCTATTCATAAGCTTTTAGAAAATATATGCTTTATGGGGTCGGAAATGAAAATTGTAGAAATTTCACACGGAATGACAAACCTATATATACCCTTTTTCACTGTGTGAAGGGTATAAAAAGAACAAGAAAAGTTAGAAGACAATAATGATAAAAAATGTTTTTGCAGGAAGTGAATCTGAGGCTATAACTATTGAAAAAGGTAAAACAAAAAAAAACAAATTAAATTAAAATGGCTAGAAAAAACCCGTTTCCCGATGAAGTTCATGTACGAGGTGGAAACTTTTTTATGGGATTAACAACATCGCATACAAATTCTTTTAAAAGAATTTCTACCATAAATATAGTACTTTTAAAAAAGAGCAAACCTAACGTGATAACTTATAACTTATCCTGCTGAAATATATGTAGTTATAAATGATAAAATAAATGTATTTAGTTATACGTTATTAAATAAATGTACTCAAATCTTTGCGTTCTGTTAAAAAAATATTTTTCCCACTTTATTCACTTTAACTTACAGCTATTAAGTTTTACTAAAAAAAACTGTGTCACTTAAAGCGTTTTAAAATTCTCAAATTTTGTTTAAACAAAAAAATAATTGTAGTTACAGTAGAAGAAAAATCGTTTGCTGTAACTCGCACAATTACCGGGAATAATAGACTTGAGAGGAAATGTTTACAGAAAATATATAAAGAGAGAAAAAATAAAAATACGTTTTTAAAATTATGTTCCTAAGTTGTATAGGTTTTGTGATATGTTTTTTTTTCTGCTTTCATACAGGTTTTTTGGCTCTGATGTACATTTATGTTTTGTCAGATTTTCCATTTTCTTACTTTTTGTTTTTTATATATTTATTTGTTTGACATTAGAAAAGGAACATATAGAATTTTCCTTTCACTGAACATACTTCTCAAGAGTTGTATTGCGAGATTTGGACAATAAGTGAAACAATAAAGTATATATTGCTTAATTTATAAGTAATTCTTAGTAAGGTAAATTGAGCTAAATAAAGGCCCTTAATTGCGAGAATATTATAAATTGACAATTAAGGCGCGTGTGTAACATAGTATTACTAGGTCAATCAAATACTCTATCCGCTTATAGTAACATTTTTGCTCACATCAAAAATTTTGAAAAAATTTGGCTTTTAAAATATCGAAGCTCGAGTTGGTCTAAATAATTGAACAATATATGTATTTGCATAAAACACTACAGCTTATATAGGTTCGTTTCGATCCAACAAAAAAACAAAACATTTTATGTCAAAAATATTGTTGAAAACTATGTTTTAAATCTTAGAATTGAATAAACAAATAAAAATATCATTTAAATTTTTTTATCTAATGCTGATTACAATTTGAATTTTTCCATAGAAATTCGCAAAATATATTCGCATAAATTTTGCGAATGCGAACACGAATATGAGAATACATCACTTGTAAGCACGTTGGTGTAGTTATCGAACATTTTAAAATGTGACATATCATGCCTTACTTTCTCAACCTCGTAACTGAAAAAATACGGTTTTGACTTTTCGTATCTCAATAAATGCGTTTCATGCTTTAACTAAAAAAATAATTATATATTATTACTACAAATATACATAATATACAGCATTAGTATATACAAATATATGTACATAAAACAATTTAAAAATATTTTTCAAACAAGCTTGTGTTTAATTAAATAAAGTTTAATGGATTCAGAATTGTTTTTAAACAATTAACTTCAGTTTACGTAATTTTATTTTTTTTTTTTTGCAATAAAAGAGAAACAGCTGTTTACAACACAAAAATGGAAATTAACATATTTTAAATGCTTACTGTTGTGAAGAAAAAGTACCAATGGGATCAGAACAATATTTTTTGTATGATTTATGTATGTATATAAAACTGTGGCTTGGAGCTAAAAGGGCCAATGTCACTTTTTTGCTCTTTTGAGTTAATCATTGCATTAGATTTGTTTTCTTTCTCTATTTCATTATGGTAAAACAGCTAGTCATACTTAACCCAGAACAGCTTCATAAATGAAATGCTGGCCAATGTCACTATAAAAGCATCAATAAAAATTAAAGTTCAATTCCAATTTTCTCAAAAGTAAATATTTTGACATTGGCCCTTTTAGCTCCAAGCCAAGAAATATATATTACTACTATTTCATATACATATATATTATGGGCCATATTTATAAGAAATATTTTAGGTTTATTAAAGGCTTATTTGACAGATGTTGTAGAGAAATTTGTCAAATAAGCCCTCAATAAACCTAAAATATTTTTTATGAATACGGCCCTATAGCTTTATGATCTAAGGGTTATAATAATACAAAAATAAAATTTATTTAATACTAGAAAAGCCCGGCGCGCGTTGCTACGCCCCTTAATAAATAAAAATGCTTTCTGAATTTTAATTGAATGTCAAAAAGCTAAAAATTATAACTTTTTTTAATGGGCGTGTCACTGCCCACTTTTCTAATCACGAAACTGTATAGTCATGACAGCTCAATATGTGTGCAAAGTTTCAGAAATATCGGTAAAGTTCAAGTAGCTGAAAATGAAAACTTTTTTTGTGGGCGTGAAACTGCTCACTTTTCTAATCACGAAATTATATAGTCATGACAGCTCAATATGTGTGTGCAAGTTTTCAGAAAAATCGATCTAGTGCAAGGAGCTAAAAATGATAACTTATTTCTTATGGGCGTGGCACCGCCCACTTTTCTAATCACGAAATTGTATAATTATGAGAGCTCAATATGTGTGTGCAAAGTTTCAGAAAAATCGGTCAAGTGCAAATAGCTAAAAATGATAACTAATTTTTTATGGGTGTGGCCCGCCCACTTTTTGCCACCCATAAACACTCCCTGTAGTATGTGCAACAACTTGCTCAAGTTTGAGTCCGATCGGTTTTACAGTTTCGGAGTCTATAGCTAACACACACAGACAGACAGAGTTTCACTTTTATAAATATAGATATATTTTAAGAAATTTTGTTATAAATCTATATATATAAAAATCAATGTGTGTTTGTATGTTTATATGTTTGATTGTTTGTTTGTGCTTTATAGACGGTTAAACGGCTGGACCGATTTCCTTGAAATGGTTGATTTAGTAATAGTAGGCGTGGCACTTGCAAAATAAATATATTTTTGAACTATAAAATTTTTATTTCATTACGATGGGGGTGGCGAAGCACACCGGGTATTAGCTAGTTTAAAATAAAATACATATAAAACTCATTACAAATCTTCTAAATATGAGCACGAAACAAAGCCTATTTATGAAATTATTCAGTTTGTTATTGTTGTTATATAAAAACATTTTAACATGCAAACATTCCTAGTTATTATATTAGTGGAATATAACTTAAAAAAACACTTCTCGACACTCGAAACGTTTAAACAACCGACTAACATAATACAAAAAAAAATATTTTTTGCATAATTTCGCGAACTCGCCTGGTTATTGCGATATAGGTATGTACTTTTGTGCGTTGTTGTCTATCTAGGTGCCAAATTTCATTTAGTACCTTTCAGCCGTTTTTGCCTGATTGAGTAACAAACATCTAAACATACAAAGCAAAGTTCACAAATGTTATTAAACAACAAGTAACAGCGCTATATTCGGCCGTGCCGAATCTTATATACCCTTCACAACGTGTAGTCATGCAATAACAGTAGTTTGTATCACCATTCATCCCATATGAAATACGTACATACATATAAAAAACATACATTTATAAAAACATCCCATTGTAAAATTAGAAATTTACGTATGTATGTAAAAAAAGAAATAAAAAAAATAATAAAAAAGAAATTTAAAAAAAATAATTAAAATATATATATTTTAATTATTTTTTTTTAAATTTCTTTTTTATTTTTTTTTTATTTTTTATTTTAATACAGATAAAACAAAAAAAAATAAAAATAAAACAAGTAAGAGCACTATATTCGGCTGTGCCGAATCTTTTATACCCACCACCAATTTTGTGTACATTTAAAGCACAATATTTATTATTTTCTTAATCGCTATAGAATAATCTCTTTATAATAAAATATGTATCACTTTCTTTGTAGAGGGTGGTTAAATTTTAAGGGCCCATGTTTAAGGTGAACCACATCTAAACTTCAACTTTTTTCTTGTATTTCATTTGACATTTCTCAATCTCAGACTAACTCAATTTGAACCGTGGAAAGATACGCAATAAAGCAACGCTTTTAAATATTAAAGATTTTTATAAAAATGGGCGTTCAAATCAAAATGCATTTTGTGCACTTCGTGATTCTTTTGGTCAACATAATCGTTTGAATTTGTCCACAATCGTGAGAATTGTAAAAGATATTTAAATGTCTGCAAAGCAGGTCTGTATGAAATGTGAAAACATCTGTGAATGCCATCTTAGTTCGTTGAATGGGAAACATTGCTGTTTTTCACGATAACGTGGCAAAAGAGCAAGCAACCTCGACTCATCATCGTGCCCACCAATCGAGCATCAACAGTGTCATTGAAAATTTGGACTATCGGATCGTGGTGTGCCGCCTAGGTTGGGGGGCCATTTGGCCGATATTTTGTTCCATACATAATTGAAGCATACAAATATTATCATTATAAAAATAAATGATAATAATTTCATAATAATTTTATTCAAAATCAACATAGTCCCTTAAAATTAAACCACCCATTATAACTTCGGTATGCTAGTAAAATGTTTTCGTTAATTTAGTCTTTCAATGAAAGTGGCCGTTAAAGTACGCGTGTCAATAAAGTTTCTGCTAATAAACATAACTTAGATATTTCTATATAGTCCTTTAGTATTCCAAAATCTTTATTCATAGAGAATTTACATGAATTTAAGAGAAAGAAAGTGAATTTAAGGTTAAATTTTAAGGGCCACAGGGTGATTTAAAATATACATTCTCTGCATTTTTCTAAAACGGGAAATTTATTAGTAAGATTTTGATTTTTAAACTTCTATAACATTTTGCTTTTAAAAGATTTTCAAACGAAATAAGTTTTGTATAATTTTAAAAATTGTTAGCCATTAGTACATGAAAATAAATTGTTTATAATGTTTAGAGATAATTTTTTTTACTTAGGTAAAAAATTTCCTAAATTCCCATTTTTAATAGAGCATAACTTCAGGAGAACATAAGCATAAGTTGTTAGCATGCCATCTAGTAGTTGCTAGTAGAGTCATCTATCTTATCATCTTTATCTTATATTTAGCTACAGTACAATAAATGGTGCAGTGTAAGATGAATAAATGCTAATATATATGACTAATATATTTTTATAAAAATTTAAGGAAAAAAGTGTGCGTGGCACATCTATTTTCCGTTATAACGAAGACTTTGACCAAAAAGCCATGTTTGTAAAATTTCAGAATCGTACATATAGTTTTGTCAGTTTTATTAAGTTTTAAATATACACTGTATACGAAATATACACTGTGCGGTATAAATTTTCGTACATTTTTATCTATAACTCTTTTCTAATTCATAGATTTAAGCGATTTTCAGGGAAAAATATTCTTTTGACTCGATAAATATATATTCGAAGTTTCATGACTACGTTTATGCGTCTGGACACAATTCAAAAGTGAAAGTGGGCGTTATAGTAGGCATGTCAAAGTTGTTTTTGCTTATGAGTACAACTTAGGTGTTTCAATATAGTCCTTTATTATTCCAAAATCTTTATTAATAGAGAAATTATATGAATTTTAGCTGAAACGTTATATGCGAGGTGGGCGTAAAAGTGGGCATGGCACCTTAATTTTTTGGCATAGTAATGAAATTACCTAGGGGAATAGACGTAGCAAAATTTATCATCATACCTCTAATTTTATCGGTTTTATGAGCTTTTAAATTTCATTTACGGTAGATAACGTGAAAAGTGGGCGTTATAGTAGGCGTGTCAAAGTTATTTTTGCGAATGAGTACAACTGAGGTGTTTCAATATAGGCCTTTATTATTCCAAAATCTTTATTAGTAGAGAAATTATATGAATTTTAGTTAAAACGTTATATGGGAGGTGGGCGTAAAAGTGGGCGTGGCACATTGATTTGTCGTTACAAGAAAGCGTGTCACCAAAAAGCAAAGTGTGCAAAATTTCAGAGTCGTACATCCAAATTTGTTGCTTTTATGACGTTTTTATTTTTAAATATACCGAAAAATACACTGGGCGGTATAAATTTTCGTACATTTTGATCGATAACTCCTCTCCTAATGCATAGATTTAGACAATTTTCGGGGAAAATATTATCTTAACCCAGGAAATATATATTCGAAGTTTCATGAGTCTACGTTAAGGCGTTTGGACACAATTCCATTTTATTCGATGTTCGAAGGACACGGTTTTTTCGACCTACTCTTGCTTTTCGAGCTATAACTCTCTTCCTAATATTCCGATTTAGCCCATTTTCAATTCCAAACAAACCTTGTCTATAAGAAAGATTCTGGCAAAATTTGAGCACCCTAGCTTTTTCGGTGCGACCTCTATCGTGCTTTCAACAGACGGACAGACGGACGGACATAGCTAGATCGTCATAAAATCAAACCCCGATTCAGAATATATATACTTTATGGGGTCTAAAATGGATATTTCGATGTGTTACAAACGGAATGACAAAATGAATATACCCCCACCATTTTTTTGGTGGCGGGTATAAAAAAATTAAAAATAAATAATAATAAAAACATAAATAATATATAAAATAAAAAATAACAAAAAAAATTAAAAAAAATTTTTTTTTGGCTCAGCTGGGATTCGATGCCACGTTTTCTCTAACCAGTATACACGTTTGTATGTATGTTGTTGTTGTAATGTCGTTTTTGTGAAAAAAGATCGAGGTAGTCGTGGGTTTTTGCTCATATCTCAGTTGTTTATGTACCGATGTTTCTGATTTTCAATACCGATCTACTCCCGAATATTTCTAATATTTTAATACCTCACCCGGGTCCAAGCGATGTCGGGGGGCTTCAAAAAGTTGATTTCAACATACACACGGACAGACTGACAGAGCTTAATCGACTCCCCTATTCATAAGCTTTCAGAAAATATATACTTTATGGGGTCGGAAATGAAAATTGTAGAAATTTCACTCGGAATGACAAAGCTATATATACCCTTTTTCACTGTGTGAAGGGTTGAAGCTGAAATACCCTCAAATCATAAAACAAACAAACAAACACTGGCTTACAAATGTCATGCAACAACGTAAGGAAATTCTATTTTATACAGAATTCTACTTTACAACTTTAAACTTAGTACATTACATTACAGATGCGCTCCGCTAATTCAGCCTACTTACTAAATTTGTAAAATTGACTTAAAGTGCGTTATTTTCATAGTCAACTAACTGCTCTATTGCTTATAGGGTCATTATATAATACATACAATCTTATAGTGCCAAATTTAAAAAATCTAGATTCATAAACGTAAAAAAGTATAAAATAATTTCTTACCTCGGACCAATAGTCGTTAATTTTTAAAATCTTACCTTATAAATAAAAAAAAAAGAAAGTATCATAAAAATGGAATGATAATAAAATCCGTTATTTTAAAATTCCATATTTATAAAGTTAGAACATGCAAAAGGTACCATAAAACCGATAGGAAGTATCTTTTTGTGGTTTCAATATTTATTTAACAATAAAACATTTTGATAGACATGATTTAAAGTGAATAAATCTACTCTTATGCATTAAAATAAATATGTGCTAAAGAGTACCAAACAGTTTTGCCGAATTTCCTTTCTACTATAGTACGCAAATCAATCGAATAGATATTAATCATGAATGATATTAATTTGAACAAGTAAGAGCGCTATATTCGGCCGTGCCGAATCTTATATACCCTTCACAACGTGTAGTCATGCAATAACAGTAGTTTGTGTCACCATTTACCCCATATGAAATACGTACATACATATAAAAACATACATATATAAAAACATCCCATTGTAAAATTATAAATTCACGTATGTATGTTAAAAAAAAAAAAAAAAAAAAAAATAAAAAAAATAAATTAAAAAAAAAAAATTTTATATATATAATATATATAAAACAAAAAAAAAATTAAAAAAAAAATTAAAAAAAAAATAATAATAAAAATATATATAATATATTAAATAAAAAATAAAATAAAAAAAAAATTAACAAGTAACAGTGCTATATTCGGCCGTGCCGAATCTTATATACCCTTCACAACGTGTAGTCATGCAATAACAATTGTTTGTATCACCATTCATCCCATATAAAATACGTGCATACGTACACGTTAGAATAAATGTGGCATCGAATCCCAGCTGAGCCAAAAAAGTTTTATTTTATTTTATTTAATATATTATTTATATTTTATTATTTTTTTTTATATTTTTTTAAAATTTTTTAAAAAAATTTTTTTAGAAAAATTTAAAAAAAATTTTTTTAAATTTTTTTAAAATTTTTTTTTTGAGTTTTTTTTTATTATTTTTTTCTTATTTTTATTTTTTTTTTGTAATTTTTTTTGTTTGGTATGTTTTTTACATGTATGTATATATGTATGTTGTTGTTGTAATTGTGAAAAAAACGAGGTGGTCGTGGTTTTTTGCTCATATCTCAGAAAGTTATAGAGCGATTGTGCTGAATTTCAATAGCGATTCATTCCTGGTTATTTCCAAGAGATTGATACCATATACAGATCTGAGGAACATATAGTTGCTTCTAAAAGTTGATTTCAACCAACACACGGACAGACGGGCAGACGGACAGACGGTCAGGGCTTAATCGACTCCTCTATTCGTAAGCTTTCAGAAAATATATACTTTATGGGGTCGGAAATGAAAACTGTAGAAATTACAAACGGAATGACAAAGCTATATATACCCTTGTGCACCACAGGTGAAGGGTATAAAAAAAAAAAATTTTAAAAAAATGAAAAAAAAATTTTTTTGGCTCAGCTGGGATTCGATGCCACGTTTTCTCTAACCAGTATAAACGTTTGTATGTATGTATGTTGTTGTTGTAATGTTGTTTTTGTGAAAAGAAAATCGAGGTGGTTGTGGGTTTTTTGCTTATATCTCAGTTGTTTATGTACCGATGTTTCTGATTTGCAATACCGATCTACTCCCGAATATTTCTGATATTTTAATACCTTACCCGGGTCCAACCTATGTCGGGGGGCTTCAAAAAGTTGATTTCAACATACACACGGACAGACGGTCAGACGGACAGACTGACAGACTGACAGGGCTTAATCGACTTCCCTATTCATAAGCTTTCAGAAAATATATACTTTATGGGGTCGGAAATGAAAATTGTAGAAATTTCACACGGAATGACAAACCTATATATACCATTTTTCACTGTGTGAAGGGTATAATGAATTAAATTTTCCACATTGTGGCGAATAATTCGTTTTGTTTTCCGAATTTTAAAAATAAAAGTCGCAAGACAAATGATATTTTAAAAAAATTGAAAATAAATTTCTCACCACAATTTAAATATAAAATTCCTTACATGAATCATTCATTCAAAGAACATAATCGAAAAATTAAAAAAAAAACGATTCACAAATAGAATTTTTATTTTCCTTGAAGAAAAGTTAGCAGCGTTGCCATTGTAGTTTATCATTTTTGTTGTGTTAATGGGAACAATTTTACCATTTTAGGAATTAAAGAATATATTAAAAAAATTATAATTTTTAGTTAATATATTTTATGCATGTATGTATGTACGTATGAATCTATGCATGCAAAATATTAAGTGATCAAATAAAAATACAAATAAGGCTAAGGTATAATAAAACAAAAACTATGAATCTGATTTATCTGATTTTTATACCCTTCACACAGTGAAAAAGGGTATATATAGGTTTGTCATTCCGTGTGAAATTTCTACAATTTTCATTTCCGACCCCATAAAGTATATATTTTCTGAAAGCTTATGAATAGAGGAGTCGATTAAGCCCTGACCGTCTGTCCGTCTGACCGTCTGTCCGTGTGTATGTTGAAATCAACTTTTTGAAGCCCCCCGACATAGGTTGGACCCGGGTAAGGTATTAAAATATCAGAAATATTCGGGAGTAGATCGGTATTGAAAATCAGAAACATCGGTACATAAACAACTGAGATATGAGCAAAAACCCACGACCACCTCGATTTTCTTTTCATAAAAACAACATTACAACAACAACATACATACATACAAACGTGTATACTGGTTAGAGAAAACGTGGCATCGAATCCCAGCTGAGGCAAAAAAATTTTTTTTTACATTTTTTTAAAATTTTTTTTTTAATTTTTTTTTTATTTTTTATTTAATATATTATATATATTTTTATTATTATTTTTTTTTATTTTTTTTTTTTAATTTTTTTTTTATTTTTTTTTTGTTTTATATATATTATATATGTATATAATAATTTTTTTTTTTTTAATTTTTTTTTTAAATTTTTTTTTTTTTAATTTTTTTTTTATTTTTAATTTTTTTTTGTTTTTTTTAACATACATACGTGAATTTACTGTTATTGCATGACTACACGTTGTGAAGGGTATATAAGATTCGGCACGGCCGAATATAGCGCTTTTACTTGTTTCTATTATATTTGTGGAATTTTTACTTGAATCGTAGATTAGTTTTATAAATAAATGTACATACAATTTTTGTTCTTTTTTATCCCTAAAAGTTTTTGTTATATAGGCGCCACCGTTAAATGTAGCCGTGCAGCTATGATGGCGTCAAACATCGTATGTATTTCAATTTGGACAGATTTAAGTCGCCAGCCTGCTGTTATTTAATGCTTCAAGCAACTTAGAAAGCATTGTGATAGGCTTTGTAAAAAATGTGATTGTATGTGTTACACCGATAATGATTGATATAAAAAGAGACACACAACAATGCGACGGTATAATACATACAAACACATTTTTACAAATACTACGAAAGGCTTGACAAGTAGTTTGATCGTATCTTCACAATATATCAGCCATGAAAAATTCCTTCAGTTTATTGTCCCGGCAACACAAGTTTCCGTCGAAAGAGCTTTTAGTGCTCTCTCAATAATATTAACAAAAATAAGATCAAAGCTATCAAAAGATACTATAAACAATTTGCTTTTAGTAGAACTTAATAAGAATTTAATTGAATATGTAACAATAAAAAACGAAACCACGGAACAATTACATATGAGGAGCCGCAGAACAAAAGGTGCTTTTTCGCATTTCGCGAAAAATTGGTTTTTTGGTATTTTTATAATATTTAGTTTGAAATCTTGTAGAAACAATCAAGTTTGCATTATTATTTTTTTTTTACAAAGTAAAAATTTATGCTTAACAAAAGGTGCTTTTGTGATTATTCGGCTTCGGCTGACTGTTTCGCCACAGCGGCTTCGGCTGACTGTTTCGTTAAAGTAGTAAGAAGACGATTGTAGTATTTTACGAAGCGTAGAGATAAGGCGATTGTAGTATTGTAAGAAGCGTAGAAATAAGTATTGTAAGAATTAACCATAATCCTGTTCACCGAGTGACTTCGCCACTTCACAATTACCGATCTTATTCAACGGGCAACTGACGAATCGGCACCGTTACCGATCCTGCTCGTCGTTGCCGATCTATTCACCGAACGATTCTAACCGATCTTGTCTGCCGTTACCGATCTTATTCACCGAGCGACTAACGATACTTCGTCATAACTTATCCCGCTGCCGAACGATTCTAGCCACTGCTGATCCAGCTCCCCAGCAACTCCCGACACATCACCATTGCCACAAGTAATTCGTTGTACTTAATATTTTTTTGTTATATATATAAATCCAAACGTATAAATAAAGTGAATTCTATTATCAACCCCGAATAAGGGTAAATAATTGGTCTTTTATTATACTTAAGGTTCGTGGATCCGTAAGTTGACCTTGGACACGACTGAACTACCTCAGCCTTTGACAAAACCACGTTACATGCTTTTTAACTTTTTTAACGAAAGGTGTTTTTATTTTATTCCTTAACAAAAGGTGCTTTTTTGCTTTCTTTTTTGCAAAATGTGTTTTTTCCGAAATAAAAATGGAATTATATCAAACATCCTTAACATTTAATCGGGTGACTTACAACAGTTAGATGCATCTGTAGATAAGTAAAAATCTTGTAAGCATTTGCATGTTCTTGCAGTTTTTTAAAGGGGCGAAAAAAATAAATCTCGATTTCCCAAAAATTTGAAATTAGCGAAAAAGCACCTTTTGTTCTGCGGCTCCTCATATGATATAATATTTATTTTTATATATTTTGTTTTTTTTAGACTCATATATATATATTTTTTTAATTACTGTCCGATGAATAAATAAAAATTAAACTAATACAAATCAATAAATTTGTTAAAATTTTATTATGAGAATTTTTTTAAAGAATCTTAGGTTAATACTTGTGGCAACTTGTTTTTAATTTTTTGGGACATGAATTCATACACAATTTTATTAAGAATGTTAGGCGCCGGAAGAACAATGTTTCATAGGTATGTTTTTGTTTTTGTATTTCTTGCATTCATAAAAGCAATACTTCTTAATTGTGAGTTGGTTTTTTAAACTGCTAAAGGCCATGACTGACTATCATACAAAGTCGTGCGATTATGTCAAATAAAAATCTGATAGTTTTCTCTCCTACATGAAAAAATCGCAACAAAATGTGTGATTGGATGCCACACTGTCATATTTGCTTAGAAAAAGCAACTCTGATCGCACAGAAACTATTATTTTATGAAAATTTCCAAAAGATTAGGTCTGTCTGCGTACACATATTTTGCATCATTTTATGCAAAATGTTACAAAATCTTGCAAAATGTTGTCTGCGTACTCAAAATCTCTTGCAGCGAGAGAGCAAAAAAGAAAATTTTTTGACAGTTGGAAGTTGAGAACTTGCAAAATGTTGTTGGAGAAATTTCTTCTTGCAAGATTTTGCAACTAGTTTGAACAGCTGTTTTTATTTACTAATTATGAAAAAATTTTTGTGAAACGAAAATAAAAATTGAAATTTAACAATGGCAGAGGTAGTAGTTAGAATTGTGCTGATTTTTAACGTTTAAAAAATATTATAATAAACAACATTTTACCGTAATGTAAGTGGATTGGAGATGGCAGAACCGATAAAATTAGCATTTTTTTAATTTACCGCGAAAATTCACTTTCGCGTACACATATGCTAAAACTCTTTTGCTTTGTAATTTCAATTGTTTACACACCGATCAGCTGTTTTCTTGCAAAATTTTACTGGATACTGTCTGCGTACTTTTTTATATATTTTTAGCCGCCAGAGTAAAATTGGTCTTACTCTCCCAAATAAATTTACTGAGTATTTGCTACTGGAAAAGTACGCAGACAGACCTATTATCAAATCGGATAACTTGTCAAAAAATCTGTCACACATGTGCACTTTGTGTCCACACTATCACACTTTCTGATCACACATACAATTTTTGACATATCGAACGACTAAATCTGATAGTCAGTCATGACCTTAAGCGGTACACAAACATCATACTTACAAACATTACACGTATACAGTCGGATTCGGGTAAGGGAAATTGATAATTGAAGGATTTATTTCTTTGGCTTATGCAAGATTTTCATTAATAAAAAACTTTGGACAAATTGAAACCATTTTGGTTAAATAGATTTTTTACTTTTTATATTGTTTTAAACAAAATAAGAGAAACAGTGCAACAAATTAGCTGTAGCATTGTATTTCGTCGTATATTAATAAGAATTTTTTTCTACTAAGCAGTGTTTGCTTTATTGAAGTTTGTAGCTTTAAAAACATAAAAGCTGTAAAACTGATTTTCCCTTAAGCGAACTCATTTTCTTTAAAATATAGTTAAAATATTTTATTATAGTTAAGTGATTTCTTCAATTAAACGGCAGACAGTTTAACCGAATTCGACTGTATTACATATTTTTCTATACACACATTTTTTTTATGTGGCGCCAAAAAAAATTTTTGTGTTGCATTCCTTGGGAATGGGATGATTTCACATATACCTTTTTATACCCTTCACCTGTGGTGTACAAGGGTATATATAGCTTTGTCATTCCGTTTGTAATTTCTACAATTTTCATTTCCGACCCCATAAAGTATATATTTTCTGAAAGCTTATGAATAGAGGAGTCGATTAAGCCCTGACCGTCTGTCCGTCTGTCCGTGTGTTGGTTGAAATCAACTTTTAGAAGCAACTATATGTTCCTCAGATCTGTATATGGTATCAATCTCTTGGAAATATCCAGGAATGAATCGCTATTGAAATTCAGCACAATCGCCCCATAACTTTCTGAGATATGAGCAAAAAACCACGACTACCTCGTTTTTTTCACAATTACAACAACAACATACATACATAGATACATGTAAAAAACATACCAAACAAAAAAAATTAAAAAAAAAAAAATATTAAAAATAATAAAAAAAAATTAAAAAAAAAAATTAAAAAAAAAAAAATATAAAAAAAATAATAAAATATAAATAATATATTAAATAAAATAAAATTAAATTTTTTTGGCTCAGCTGGGATTCGATGCCACATTTATTCTAACGTGTACGTATGCACGTATTTTATATGGGATGAATGGTGATACAAACAATTGTTATTGCATGACTACACGTTGTGAAGGGTATATAAGATTCGGCACGGCCGAATATAGCACTGTTACTTGTTATTAATGTCGTTTGTTTTTTAGGTATTGTTGTTGTTAAAAGAGGCATTGGGTACAGTGTGACACACAACTTTGTACCTATAGGCGCTTGACATATGCTTATATATAAAGTAGCTTTTATACCGAGTTTCAATTGAAGACAAACAAGGATTTTTACTTTACTGAGTAAAAAAAATTAGAAATATAATGAATTTTCTGTTTACATTTTCAGGTATATATGTTTATATATGTGTTTTGCTAATACGCATATCCTTTTAAGACTTTACCTTTTTATATATATGCCTAATTATTTTATTAGACCTATAAAGTTGTTTTTCTTGCCAACATCTTTAAATCAATTATAATTAAATTTATGAGGATAAAAATATTATAAATGTATGTATGGATATAACAAAAATATAATATTTATACATGATACAGCTATTTATATACATATAAGCAAAATCCAATCTGTTAAGAACGCATTGTGTTGTTTAAATTATTATGATTGCTACTGTACATTATTTAATGTTAAATTTTTTTCATACCACAAACAACAACAAATAAAAAGAGGAAATTTTTAAAACAAATTATTCGTTTTTGATTCATTTTGCTTAGAATGAAATATAATAAATTTGTGAGAAGAATGAAACACAACGAATTTTAAAAATAAAAATTGTATTGCCAACGAAATCAATAAAAAAAATATTTTTATATTATTTGCGAAAAGAATGGAAAAAAATAAAAATACTAAATAGAATTTGACTCACAACTTTTATCTTTTTCAATTCAGAGCATAATCCAAAAAACAAGCGAAAAAAATGAAATTGTATTCACAAACATAATTTTTTGCGTACTATGCTTTCTACCCTTTTATGAATGTGCTTAAATTTTTACTAAATAACATAATTATTTATGTCTGGTGAAATCTTTAAATTTTTTTTTTAATTGGTCCAGTAATTTGTAATAATAAATATTTTTCCCCTTTTTTTGTTCTGTTGAATAATATAAGAAATTTTCTTAATGTAGCAAAAAGATTGACAATTTTTGCCCTTATAATGTGAGTTATTAAAAAATAACGGAATATTGTTAAAATTTTCTGCGGATTAACTAACATAACTTTTTTTCCCCTTATGGGTAACAAATTCATCTTCATCTATTAATTTTTAGTTTAGCAGATATTTCTTGGCTTGGAGCTAAAAGGGCCAATGTCAAAATATTTACTTTTGAGAAAATTGGAATTGAACTGATGCTTTCATAGTGTGATGACTTTAGCTGTTTTACCATAATGAAAAAGAGCAAGAAAACGAATCTAATGCAATGATTAACTCAAAAGAGCAAAAAAGTGTCATTGGCCCTTTTAGCTCCAAGTTACAGATATAAGGTTAGAGATTTTACCCGTTTTTAAACTCTTAAACATTTGAATTTAAAAAAATCCCTTGTTAGTGGAGCTATACATGAAAAGAGGAATTCACTATCCAAATTTCATGTCTTTAGCTTTTTGCTAAATGTAATGAATCAATCAGTCATTTTATATGTAGATAGAAAAAACTGACGTCGAACAAAATAAACCTAACCAAAGAAAGAGCAAAAACTTTAAAAAGCTTTTAATGTTCTGCAGTAAGATGAGTTCAAATGCATTAAAAACAAGTAAGAGCGCTATATTCATCCCATACGAAATACGTACATACATATAAAAAACATACATATTGTTACGTTTATACCTTTTATAAACGTTGGAATATTTCCTTTAAATAAACCTTCTTGAGTTCTTTTATTGCAATTAAAAACAGTTGAAATTCGTTATAAAATTAAGAGCACTTTATTTATTTAAATACACTCAAAGATTGCTTTAATATCACTTTACTTATTACACTTATGGTTATACACTTTTATTATCAAACACACTTTGATACGCACCTTACAAGCTCTACTGTAATACTGATTACGCTAGCTGTGTTGTTCGGCTATTTATAGTAACACAGTGCTGTTCGGTAACATTCGACAAAGTTCTCGTATGTACATTCTAGTACATTCGAAAACCGTTACATTTAAATTAAGACGTTAAGTAATAGGTACGAATAATAGAAGTGCCTAAAAGTATGCTACACATAACAACAAACATCATGTTCGAAAAACCAGCAAAACAAACTAATACAAATACAGTAACTTCAACTGCTACAAATAAAATAAATTAAAATGTAAATTAAGCTACTTAAAAATAAATCTGTAACACTACCGCCCGCTTAAGCCTGTTCGTCCCGAATAGGCACAAATTCACTTTTCCCGTACTTAGCGAGGCGCTCGAGATGAACCACTTTCATCTTTGATCTTGGGCTATTGTACTTCTGTATTCTATACACGACATCATTTATTCTTTTTATCACCTTATACGGCCCATCCCAATGAGTTTGCAGTTTAGGAGACAGTCCTTTTTTCCGTTGTGGGTTATATAGTAGAACTAGCTGACCCTCATTAAAGCCCTCACAATTCGCTGCTCTGTCATATCTGGCCTTCATCTTGTCGCTGGTCATTTTTATTCGGCCACGAACGAATTCATGAATTTCGTCTAGATCTTTTTGTCCCCTTGAATTATCTTCTTCGTGCTCATTTATTGTCGAGGGATTAACACCGAATTCTAGATCACCTGGCAGTTTCAGCTCGGTTCCGAACATAATTTTTGCAGGTGTTCGGGAGGTAGAGTCATGAACGGCTGACCTGTATGCCAACAGAAATTTTGGTATGTGCTCATCCCAGTCCCTTTGGTGTGCACTGACCACTTTTCTCAAGTGTTCCTCCAACGTGCGGTTAAATCTCTCGACCATGCCGTCAGATTGTGGATGCAGTGGCGTAGTCCTCGTTTTTCGGATACCGTATAGTTCGCACATCTCCTGGAATATCGCAGATTCAAAATTTCTTCCCTGATCAGAATGTAGCTCAAGCGGAACTCCATAGCGGCACACCCAGTTGTTCACAAATGCGTTTACGACAGTTTTAGCTTCTTGGTTTGGTATTGCGTATACCTCTGGACATTTGCTAAAATAGTCGATTACAACTAGAACGTAACGGTTTCCAGCCTCACTAACAGGAAAAGGGCCTGCTATATCCATTGCTATTCGCTCAAACGGAGCACCTGAATTGTACTGCTGCAGCGCTCCTCGACTCCGTCTTACTGGGCCCTTGGCTGCGATACATTGTGCGCAATTTGCTATCCAATCAGCTACAGATTGTTGGCATCCAACCCAATAGAAACGTTGCTTTATCTTTTCTATGGTTTTTGTTACACCAAGATGACCACCACTTGAACCATTATGAAACTCCTTCAATACCTCTATGACTTTAGAGGATGGCACCACAATCAGATTTGTTGTCGATTTACCATCAGTACTTTCCCATTTGCGATAAAGGCACCCGTTAATAACTTGCAGACTATTCCATAGCGCCCAGTATGATTTCATCAGTGGACTTTCCGCTGATATTTGGTTACGGGTTGGCCTTTTGTCTTCCTCCTTTGCTGACATAATTTTTGCCAGTATGGGATCGTCTCTTTGCGCCGCTGACCAGTCGTCACTTGTCTCTATATGTGTTAGTCGAACGTCAACGACACATTCTTTTCCTTCAGCTTTTGCACAATGTTTGCACTCCAATCTGCACGGTCTTCGGGAGAGTGCATCTGCATTTCCATGTTTAGTGCCCTTTCTGTGCTCAATGCTGAAATCGTAGCTCTGGAGACGTTCAATCCAACGGGCTAGCTGTCCTTCCGGTTGTTTAAATTGAAGCAACCATCTGAGTGCAGAGTGATCGGTTCTTAGTTCGAAGTGTTGTCCGTACAGATATTTGTGGTAATGCTTTACACACTCCACAACTGCCAGAAGCTCTCGTCGTGTTACACAATAATTTCTTTCAGGCTTCGAGAGTGTCCGACTGTAGAAGCCTATGACCCTTTCTGTTCCGTTGACAACTTGCGAAAGAACACCACCTATCCCGTAACCACTCGCATCGCTATCCAATACAAATTTCTCTCCAGCGATAGGATATGCCAAAACTGGTGCTACGCATAACAACTCCTTGAGCTTCTGAAATGCTTGTTCTTGTGCTTCAGCCCACAGAAATGGTCGTGACTTCTTGGTGAGCTCATGTAGACTGGCAGCGACACTGGCAAAATTCGGCACAAATCGCCTGTAGTAGGTACAGAGGCCTAGAAAACTACGTAACTCATGAAGATTTTTCGGGCGAGGCCAGTCCTTCACAGCTTGGATTTTATCTTCGTCAGTTGATATACCATCCTCTGCGACTCGATGCCCCAAGTATTTAACTTCTTTTTGGAACAATGCACATTTCTTTGCGCTTAATTTAAGTCCAGCCACTGATATTCGTTTAAGAACTTCTTCTAGATTTTTCAGGTGATCGTCAAAACTTTTACCCATGACAATTATGTCATCAAGATACACCAGACATGTCTTCCAATGAAGTCCCCTCAATACGCGTTCCATTAATCGCTCGAATGTGGCTGGAGCGTTGCATAGTCCAAATGGCATCACGTTAAATTGCCACAGCCCGTCACTTGCACTAAAAGCTGTTTTCTCCTTATCTTTATCAGATATTTCTACTTGCCAATAACCACTTTGCAGGTCTAAAGTAGAGAACCATTTTGTTCCAGCTAGCGTGTCTATTCTTGGTAGTGGATAACTGTCCTTCTTAGTGACGTCATTCAGTTTTCTATAATCGACGCAAAATCTTGTGCTGCCATCTTTCTTTTTAACCAAAACTACCGGTGAGCTCCAAGGACTTGAAGAAGGTTCTATTACTCCATTCTGCTCCATTTCGTTGACAAGCTCTTTAACTTCATTACGTTTCGCTAGAGGAATACTTCTAGGAGCTTGTTTTATAGGCCTTGCATCGCCGGTATTTATCTGATGTTTCACAAGTGATGTTCTACCTTGATGTTGACCTTTCAGAGCGAAGATGGATGCATGTTTTCTGAGTAGTTGTTTTGCTTTATTCCTATCGGACGGCGATAATCCTTTAACCCACTTCTCTACGTATTCTGCTAGCATCTCCTGCTCTTTGTTCGACATACTGACAGGACCCGATTTCATTTCGCAATTAATTATTGCCTCAGCTTTAGCACATTTACCTAATTCAGATTTTGGCTTGACGACTTTTTCACAGGCGGAAAGGTTAAGCACTCTTACAGGGACTCTTCCGTCATTGCTGGTTTTGACAAGGGCTTTTGCTGTTATTAAGTCACTTTTTATATCTGTTTGTTCTACCACCCACAACCGGTTGTCCACACAATCTCCCTCTATACGCGCCCATACTACACTTTCTGACTGTGGTGGTATTTTCTCATATTCTGTAGCAACTAGTTTCCTTACATGCACCTTATTTTCATAACCAACATCAAGGGGTATTTCAACATTTCTCCAAATCATTACCTTCTGCCCCATGTTCAGATTAATGCTATGAGTAATCAGAAAATCTGCACCGATGATTACTTCGTCCACAATGTCGGCAACGATGAATACATGATTGACAGTTATGTTGGCAATAGTTACTTTTACGATTATTTTACCATAGACAGTAGCAGGCTCCCCAGTAGCTGTTCGCAGACTTACACCACATAACGGTTCGATTGTTTTCTTTACTAAATCGGGCCTGATAATAGACTGCGATGCTCCTGTGTCTATGGTAAAAATATGCCTTCGACCATTGATATACCCATAAGCAGTAAGGTTGCTATTTTTCTGCTGCATAACTGATATGGAGATTGTGGGGCCCTCGGTTATGGGAGCTAGCTCTTGCCCCGTAGTGCTAGCTCGTTTTAGTTTAACGGTGACTCATTTGAAGATTTCGTGTTTGCCCGTTTGCTGTTTCTAGGTGGCGAAACAGATCTAGCCCTCTTCCTTGGTGCCTTACAATTTCGCTGAAAATGTCCACTTTTACCACAATTATAGCATTTGGCTCTGGCTTTACCTTGCTTTTCCTCTAACGCCTGTATAACTGCATTTTTAATTTCGGTGAATATATCTCCGTCTTTTTCTGCGGTAATTTCGAGATTTCTCACCTTACATATTTGCGGCTTAGAGAGTAATTTTGCGGTCTCCTGTGTCAGAGCGTATGATACGGTTTCTGCAAACGTTGATTTGTGTGTGCCAAACACCGCGTGCTTTATTTCTGGATCACGTATTCCATTTACAAATGTTTCAATTTTAAACTGATCCAAAAATGGGTGATTTTCACCTGGATATGTCAGCTGCACCAAACGCTCGATCTCCGTTGCGAAATCTTGTAACGACTCATTCG